>JANTPZ010132797.1:0-41522 GCA_025593235.1 Vachellia pachyceras
CATAAAAGTTCATGTAACATTCACAAATCATTTTCTTAAACATAGAAGGAGATTAGTAGTTTTGCTACCTCAAGATCTTAGCTTTCTTTAATCCAACTTCCAAAGTGTTCTTGGTCCTTTTTCAAGATGCTCTTGGGACCTCTTAAACTCCTAAAAATCATGGCATAACATCCACATAAACATGCCATCATCAAAATACAACAAAACTTGCAAAACACATAAAAACCCCTTTTTTAGTTTTCTAAGTGTCCTACAAGTTCAAGCTTGATTTTTATGGGCCTTTGAGCTTCTAAAATCCATCTATTAGCTTTACCCTACACAACACATCATTTTGAAGCCAATACAACCATCAAAATGCTCAAAAACACATCATTTCTTATTTTTTCTTTAGTTTGGACGAAAATAGCAAAATAAGGAAAGGAAGGGTTTTTCAACTTTGCTCATGAAACCATGTGTTTCCTTGCTTCCAAAAAACCCTTTTTCTTAACTTTGATCTATTCAAAAACACCTTCCCTTAGACCAAAAGAAATTTGGGCAGCATCTCCCCATAAACATGAGCTTCCCAAAATTTTAAAACAACTTAAACCAATCAACAACAACCAATAACAAAGTTCATACTACTTAAAGAGTAACTTGTAACCCTTTACCACTTTGAAAACCTTCTCATTTCTATTTTCAACTCTTGAAATCCTAGCCTTTCTCTTCCAAAAGAGGGGCTCATTCATGGAACAACTAAAGAGAACGATAGTGGAAGTTACAAGATTCAAGAAAAGAGGAAGATTTGGTTGTTAGAAACCTTTACCTAGAGTTATGGAAGCTTGGAGCTCTTCTTCTTGCTTGGGGAGGGAGTGATTTCTAGAGAGAAGGGAGAGCAATTTTCTGCCCAAGAAGAGAGAGAAAATGGCGTGAAAAATGAGAGAAAGAGAGAGGGAGAGCTTCATTAAACTTGCTCTTGAAAAATTGTGTGGTTGTGAGAGAAACTTGGTGACCAAGTTTTGAAATACTTGCTCCACATTGTGCCACTTGTCCTCTTGGCATTCCTTGCTGAAAGTGGTGCCCTTTTGCTTGCCCTCCAAGTCTGGTTGGCTGACTGGGCCCTGGCCCGGTCAGTTACTTGATCCGGTGGCACGCATTTACATAAAGTAACCTTTAATCGAGAAATTTTCCTTTTTATTTTTCCTGGGACTTTTCTTTCATGTGGCACCCTTCCTTAGGCCTCCTTGCCTAGGTGGCATAATCCATTTCTCAAAATGCCTTTGGCTTCCTTCGTAAATCGCCAGGATTCCTCGATTTGCGCGCAACACCGTAAAACAGGCTTCCGGCGGCTAATTTGACTTAAGGACATGGAAAAATTCTATATTTTTCCCTGATTCCCAAGCTCTTGTCCGTTCCTCAAAATTCTTTCTGGATTTTCCGTAATTAATTTTCTAAGTAAATACTTTTTCGAGCTTTTCGGACAATGTTGTTCTCTGTACAGCGAAACTGCCCGCACCTGGTACAGTGTAATAATTTTATTAATTACTTTACAACCCAAATAAACTTTTCTTAGTTCGGGTCTCTGGCATTTGAGGACTTTTGCTACCTCAAATAATTATTTCTCAGTTGTCCTTAACTCCGAAATCCTTTATTTACCACTTATTTATGAAAATGCCATTACCTTTTATACTTTTGTCATAATTCCCAAAATGCCATCACTTTTCTACTCTTTCTTAATTCCAACCTTGCCCTTGGTTGATTTTGACATTTTTGGTCAACTTTATTCAAAATGACCATTTTACCCTTAGTCATTTTTACTTAAAATCATGATCCTTCTTATCTAAAGGCATTTTCCTTTCCGTATTTCTATATCCATGGGTATTTAATCATCACATAAATACCGACTTAGCCTTTATTTCCACTCACAGGAAATATACGGATATTACAATTCCTCTCATTCCCTTAGCTGCAAGATAGTCAGCAGCTTTATTCCCTTCTCGTGCAACCAATGAGATTTCCCATTTGCTACACTTTTCTTCCTCCAGTAGCTCCAAGAACTTTTTTAGCACCTCTATGCTTCCCATTCACATCCTTGCAACTTCTTCCTCTTTATTCTTCCAAAGAGTTCTGCACAATCAGTCTCCATCCATCCTTCTTCACTTCCACACAAATCCACTACCTCCACAGCCTGCACTAAAGCACAACATTTCGCTTGGAATGCTGAATCAGCTTCAACAAGTTTGCTGATACCCCCCATGAACCTTCCATTCCAATCCCTCCCTACCACCCCTGTTGCTGCCATTTTAGATTGCTGGTTAAAGGCTGCATCTATATTAACCTTCACCTTTCCCCAACTTGGACTTTCCAATTCCATTCTCCTCTCCTTATTCACCTCCTCCCCTGTTCTCCTTTTATATTTCTCTTTTGCAGTCCAGTACTCCTTCACCATCATATTGCTCCCTCTACACAGTTTACAGGATCTACCTCACATTATTCAAAGATGCACTTGCATCTAGCCTTTCATATTCCCTAGCAAAAAGAGCATCACCATACTCATAAGGTCCCTCATCAGATTATACCCATTCTTCCTCTCTTCTAATCTTAGTGACAATGGAGATCCATACTAGCACTGTTTAGCCTAAGGACATAGGAATAATACATGCTCCACTAATTTCACCTCAGCTTTACAGATTGGACAAGCTGGATTCTTGGTGCACCTCCTCCTATATAGTGCTTCCATTATTGCTAATAATGCACCATTTACGCACTCCACAGAAAATTGCTGATTTTTGGGCGAATTTTAATCTTCCACAACTCTTTCCATAACACCCTCGAGGGCACATAGGAACTGCTTGCCCTCCCATTTTCCTTAGCTCTCTCCTTCTCCATTGCCACCCTATCCCATCTTCACTAAGTATACCCCATCCCTGCTCCTTCTCCAAATTGGTTTGTCCTCAACTTGATTAGCTAGGATTTTAACCATTTTTATCTGCTGTATATCTTCCTCATCCAATTTGCCCCTTATTCCTTCAAAGTTCCCTCCCCATTGCTTATAATATCCATTACCCTAATCTTTTCCATATCATCATTCAATTGCTTTTTCTTCAATTTGTAACCTTCACCTGTAGGTACCTAGCTATCAAGGAAAATTCTGGTTTTCTTCCCATCACCAATTTTCCAAAACAAATCATCTATCAGCAGTTTCCTCCCTTCCAAAATGCTATTCCACCCCCAGGAGGCCTTATTTCTTTTCTTTGCTGCAAGAAAATTTCCTTTAGGAAAATAAACTCCTTTTAGAATCCTACAACACATAGCATCTGGGTCTTGAATCATTCTCCAAGTTGTTTTTGCCAAGAGTGCTCTGTTGAACCCCTCAAGACTTCTAAAACCCATTCAATCTTCCCCCTTTGCTGAACTCAGCGAGCTCCAAGACATCCAGTGTATTTCCCCCTCCTCCCCTCTATGTCCCCACCAGAACCTTGAGATCAAGTTGTCCAATTCCTTACATGTTTTTTGTGGAAATTTAAAACGTGACACATGAAATATTGGTATTGCACTTGCCACTGATTTAATCAACACCTCCCTCCCAACGAAATTCAAAAGCTTCTCTTTCCACCCCTGGAGTTTCATGCTTACTCTATTTTTTACATAAGCCAATGCATCAGATTTAGCTTTTCCCCATATTATTGGCATTCCCAGATATTTTTCAGGATTGTCATTGTCTTTAATGCCTAAGATTTTGTACACATCAGCCTTATCTCTTCTGGTTGCATTCTATGAGAAAACGATGCAAGATTTGTCAAAGTTGACCTTTTGACCTGAGGCCTCACAGTAGCAATCAATTATTCCTTTTAGCATCATACAATTCCTCTCCTTTGCATTGATAAAAAACAATGCATCATCTACGAAAAAGCTGTGTGTTATCATTGGGTAGCTTCCTGCCAATTTTATTCCACTCAGTCTCTTTTGAACAACTTGCCCTTGAATCATCTTTGACAAAACATCATATGCTAGAATGAACAAATAAGGGGAAATAGGATCACTTTGCCTTATTCCCCTTGTCATGTCAAATTCTACAATTTTCTTCCCTACTATAACCAAGTCAAGCTTAGCTGTTGTTACACAATTCATTACCCATGCAACCATTTTGCTGCCAAAGCCCATTTTCTTTATTACCTCCTCAATAGAATTCCATTCAAGCCTATAATATGCCTTATTCATGTCAATTTTAATTGCCATCTCCACCTTCCGCCCTTTCTTCTTGTTTTTAAGGTAATGAAATACCTCATGTGCCACTAGTATGTTGTCTTGGATTAGTCTCCCAGCCACAAATGCCCTTTGGTTTTCATAGATCACTTTCTGCGTAACAGGTCTAAGCCTATTGGCTATTATTTTGGAGACAATTTTATAGGCAAAGTTGCACAAGCCAATTGGTCTGTACTATCCTGTGTTATCTGCATGCTCTACTTTAGGAATTAGTAACACATTGGTTCTGTTAATGGCCTCCATACTGACCCTTCCCTAAAAAAAGTCTTTTACCACAATCATTTTTAATCTCCCCCATGCTGCTTGGTAGAATATCCCTGAGTACCTATCAGGTCCAAGAGCTCTAGACCCATTTAGCTGGAAGACAACAGCCCTTATTTCTTCCTCTGTGACTACACTCTCTATAAGCTTCACATCAGCTTCCGACACACATTTTCCAATAAATTTCAAAGCCCCTTCTGCTGCTGTACTTTTCTCTAATGTAAAGAGATCCTTATAGAATCATATAAATTGCAAATTAATTTCTTCTCCATCTTCTATCCACTGCCATCTTCTCCCACTAATCTGGTAATTTTATTTCTCCTTTTTCTCTGCATTGTGCTTGAATGGAAAACTTGGTATTTCGGTCCCCTCTTTCAGCCACTTTATCCGCCTCTGCCACCAATATGTTTCTTCCCTATTCCATGCTTCCTCAATCTGTTGAATTATGTATTCTGCCTCCTTCTTTTTTAATTCATCAAAATTACCTCTTCTGCATTCTTCAAGTTTTCTTGTCAATTGCTCTATCATTTTTCTTGCGTTAGGAAATTTCTCTTTGCCCCATTTACTAAGAATCTTCTTGCAATTGATCAGTCTACATTCTATATCTTATATCTAGTCTTCATCACTTCCTCTATTTCTCCTCTACCCCTCCTTACCATTTCTGGTAATTCTTCATGTTCTGTCCAGTAGGCCTCAAACTTGAAGGTCCTTGGTAACCTTTCATGCTTGTATTCCAGATTTACCAGCAACAAATGATGATCTGATCCCACAGGTTCCAGATGAGTCACCATTGTTTGTTGAAATCTATCTTGAAATTCCCAGTTTGTCATTGCTCTGTCAATTCTTTCCTTAACATGGTCATCTCCTATCCTCTTGGTACACCATGTATATCTTTTCCCTTGGAAGTCCAGATCCATTAACTGACAATCAGACATAATGCATTGAAAGTTCATGATTCTCCCAATGTCATCTGGTATTTTCCCTAGCTTTTCCTCCTTTGTCGCAACATCATTAAAGTCCCCAATGCATAACCAGGAACCTCTCACCTTCCCTGCAATGTGTCTCATTTTATTCCAAACTTATGCTTTTTTCTTTTTCAACTGATGCTCCATATATAAAGGTCAAAAAATTGGGGATGTTGTGACAATGAGAGCTAGTACTTGTGAGAATTAGGTTCTTTGTGTTTTGTCGAACATTGATTGTTACCTTTTTCGTCCACCACAATGCCAAACCACCACTGCTACCTACTGGAGGTACATAGAATTCCTCTTCATACATTAGTCTTTTCCTCAGCCTTTGCAGTTTCCTCGTTGCATTTTTGTTTCCATTAGGAAGACAATTGAGGGATTATTCTTCAGACATTCCTCCCTCAATTTTTTGACTGTCAGGCCCTTCCCATTCCCTGACAGTTCCACGATATCAGCATCATTTCTCTTTGGTGGCTGATTATGGCCAGCCACCAAAGCCCACATCTACTTCAATCAATTCTTTCATTATTTGACATTCCCACTTCGCTTCCCCTTTGCCCCCTTCAACGAATTTCCCCAAACTTTTCTCCTTGTCTCCTTTCATAATTCCTTTTCTTTTTCTTCTTTCACTTTTTCCTGCTGGTTTCTTTCCCCTCACATATTTACTCTTGAGCCTCATCTAAGGAATTTTTATTAGAGATTCCAATATCACCTCAGTCTCGCATTGCATTAATCTTCTCTTTTTCCCTATGTCCCTTTCCTCATCTTCCTCTCTGTTTCTATTTAGTTGTAGGTTCCTTATGCTTTTGAGTACCTCTGATATGGGGGATTGACTCCCATATACCACCAATGCTTTCGATAGATCCTCGCTGTTCTCAGGTGACATCTTTTTATTCCCATCCCTACTTTTTGCCACCATGTCTTTTTTTATCAGCTGTTCATCATTCTTTTCCTTGTCTCTTGTGTTTTCTGCACCTCTTATCTCTCCTGATTCTACCTTTCCCTTCCCTACACCTTTTCCTTCCCCTCGCTCTCTTTCATTTTACCTTCTACTTTCCTCAGTGTACTGCCTACCTCTATTCTCACTTTTTGTTGGTATTTAAATTCTTCCCCATCCTTTTTATTATTTTTCCTTTCTTTTAGCTCCTCCTCCCATTCATTCTTTCATTTTCTTATGGAATTTTCAATTTGCCGAGCCGCTTATGCACATAACCACCCTCCAAATCTTCTTTCTCCACTGTTGCCTCTTCTTCTTCATTTGGACAACTTCTTTGGTCATGCCATATCCTTCCACAGCAATAGCAAAAGTTCTGGAGTCTTTCGTACGTCACTTTGATCCAAATCGAATCCCTTCCTGGTCTTGGACACCACATACCAGTTATAAGTGGTTTCCTTATATCCACAACCACTCGTGCTCGTAGAAAACTCCTTATTAGCAAGTCATTTCTTCTAGGATTTTCAACCATCACAACTTCACCAAAATCTTGGTGCCCAGTGCTATCGCATTCTCTTCGCGCATTACTCCCGCCAGCAGGACAAGGAACTGGATCCAGAAGGGACTTAGGTGAAAATCAATCTCCTTATAGGTCGCAAACTCCTACCATAACTGAACATTCAGCAGTATCCCTTGGATTGACCAAGGCTGTCCCCTAAGTATTCTTTGTTGTTCTTCCATTCTTCTAAATTCAAACATAAACACGTTTCGTTCTATCTCAGTTATCTCAAGGTCTGTGTTCTTTTCTATATTCCATCCTTTCCTAATCATCTGCCAAGTAATATTATGGTTCAGGTTTCGTTCTGTAATTAGCTTACCTATCAGAGCGCCTCCAGTTCTTTTGCTCTGATTGGTGTCTTTCCATACAAGATTCACTATTAGTTCTTCGTTCGTATTTTGCTTGCTACTTGGCATCTCAATATCTCTTTCTCCATTCTTATCCAGATTATCCGTACCTCCTTGCAGCATTATTCTTTTGATTTCCTATCCCTGAGCTTCTACAGAGCACTCGCCTTCTTGATGTACTTGTCCCGTCCAAGTATTCTCACAGAGCAACGCTATTGCGATATGCAATCACGTCACCCGCTCTTTTCCATCGTCGCAGTAGGAACTGGAGTTCACATTATCGCTACTCTCCACCTCGTTAGGCTATTAATGTAGTTTGTTACAGGCTCGACGATAACCGTCGTAACAGACTCTCACAAAGGAGAGAGAAAGCTCCCAAGTGGAGAGAAAAATCATAAATCATTTGGGCTCTTACGTTTAAAAAGTACTTTTAGTACTTTTATCTTGATACCATTAGTTTCATTTAATGAAAAATGATGATTCAACAAATTTTATATAATTAAACTTTAAATATATTGTATTAGTATTTAATTGCAGAATCAAAGTTTAAATTTGTTAAGTCAATATATTCTGTTACAAAAAGCTAACAACATAAGATAAAAGGACTAAAATTATAATTTATAAAACTTAAGAGATTAAAACGAAACTTGAAATAAACTTAAAGAATTGTATATTTTAGCTTAAAGTTTAACAAAAATAATTACAATTTATTAAAAGGTGAATTAAAAAATAGATTTAAGGGTGCAAGTGTAGCCAATTTTATTTTCTGTTATCATATTTCATATGAGACATTAGGATAATATTTTATTAAATTAAATTATATTCAGGGTTGGCTATTAACTTGTGAGTTTCCTATTAAATGCTTCTTTGTACTGCATGGTTAGGACGATTGATATTTGGTTAATTCCTAGCATGGTACCAGACAGATATACATTTGATTAATTCCTGATATTTGATTAATTTTTGGCATGGCATTAGACCAATGAATATTTAATTAATTCCTGATATGGTATTAGCATACAATATGTGCTTGTCCATAATCTCCCCAAGAAAATTTGCTAGCCTAAAGATTAGCATACTTTTATAATTAGGCCATAATGCAATGTATGGATTTTATTTTGTTTTCATTCCTTTTACTTGAGTTTTATTATTTATTTCACTTTTAAATTGTAGTTATATCAATTTTACGTGATGGTATAATTTTTTAAGCTAAAATGAATTTCTTATTTGGTAAAATTTTTTTAAACAAATTTTAACGTTAAAATGGTAATCAATTCTAATTAAGGAAATAGATCAATAGTAAATAAAAAATTAAGAAAAACAGATTATGAGCTAGGACAGAGGACCTTTATGTTGGTTATTTGCGGGTGGTGTTTGATAAAAATCTATTAAAATATTATTCAAACGTCAAAGATAATAACAGATTTCCATCTCTTGTTATTTCACATTAGCTAATTATTATTAAAAACATAATCAATGGTAAAGGATAATCAACCTTTTGAATTCTGATTTATTTCCAACATATCTACTTGTAATCACTAACAAATATTTTATACCAATTTTAAAATATATTTTGGAATTGATGAGGTTCAGATATCTATAGAAGAAACTAGTTATATGAGATGCAATGTATGTGTGTATAAAAGTACTGCAATAATAATAATAATTAACAGAAGTCAGGTAACGTTTACAACAATTGCAACCTAGGGTGGGCTAGTAGTGCAAACAAAGTTTATAATATATAATGAATTATGCTTCCTCAACCCAAATACAAGTCATTTTAACCAATTCACACTTTTAATAAGATTCATTAAAAACATTAAATTTATCATCAAAAATAAGTGAATTCTAATATTGTCTTTATTGAGGACATTAAACTACAAAATCATATTGTTATTTTCATTTTTTTCATTATCCTTATTAAACAGGGAGAATGTGCTATAAAGTCCCTGGGAAAAAATGTACCCACTGAAACATCCTACAAGTTTAAGTATCATAAATGATACAAGGTTCATCTCACTAAAGCTTGTTAAGATTTTTTTTTTAGTGATTGAATTCTTTTATTGGCACTTCATAATAATTTTCCCTATTAAATGTGGGTATAAATGGAAAAAAATATTTAATACTTTTTAAAACTATTAAATATATCTTATAAAAAAGGAACAAAAACACCCCCTAGAATATACTCCCTTATGTACACATTACAAGTTTCTTGCAAAATAATTAATGATTATTTGCCAAAATTACTCCTGTAATTAATGCTTCAATATAATTCTTTGTATTTTTCTTTTTCCTTCAAAACTCTATTTAATTTGGTTAAAGTTAAAAACATGTTCAATTTAAAACAGATTTAATGAGTTAACAGTATTAAACTAGTTCTAAGTAGCTCATGTTGAATAGCCAAGGAGGTTTGTATCTCAACACATACGATGTGTTTGTATAAATCAATAAAGAGTTTCTTTTTTTTTTTTTTTGAGTGGTAAGACCTCAACAAGGAGCTTTGAATCAATTAAACCTGAAGGCTCAAATTCATAAAAATCCAATGCGTTGCTAAGAACAATGTACAAGGTTCTATCGATATGGCCATTGATCAGAGTTCTGGAATTACAGTGATGGCCTAAAAAAGAAACTTAGCCTTGGCAGAAATAAATGCTGACTTATTAGCTTATTTATATAATATCATCAGTTGCATTGTGCTCCACAACATAAGGCGCATTCAGATCAAAATCCCGCATTTTCGAACCAGCAGATTCATTACTTGCCCCTCCCATTTCCTCTTCATTATTACTGTTATTCTCATAATTATCATTATTCGAACATATCACCAATCTCTCTTCACTACTCATCAGAGACGCTCCTTCTTCTTCGCAGCTCAATAATCCTGCAATTGACAATGAAGCTCCATTATTGATGCAAACCTTGTCTCCTCCTCCTCCTCCTCCTTCTTCTGCGCTTTGATCAACTACTTCCTTGCCCTTGGTGCCTATAACTACGTTCTTCCCTCTGTTGTGTTTGGATTTGTGTCCCCCTAAGGCTTGAAAGCTTGAGAAAGCTTGACCACAAATGTCGCATACATAGCTTTGTGAAGATGATGGCTTAACTGCCTCTTCCTTCGGAGTTCTGATAAGCAATTCTCCTTCTGAGTTGATAATCTCCGGTCCTAACTTCATCTTCTTTTTCTTGTTCTTTTTGAGCTTCTGCTCTTTGATCAAGCCGATCACTTTCATCTCCCAGATATTATTTTCATCAGCAGCCTTCAACTCATCTTTCCTTTCATCATCATCACCAGCATCACCATCATCATCACTACCCTCCAAGCTTTGTTTTCCAGCTGGTGAAGAAGAACCACCATCTTCTGCTGCAACATGGTTCTTCACATTCTTCTTCCTTTTCTTCACTGGTAATATTACGGCTGCTTCTTCAGGAGGTTCAGGACGAGGAAGAGGACGACGAAGGTAATATATACACATGAGTGTTCGAGCTGCTTCTGCAGCTCCAATGCTATTTCTTCCTCTTCTATCTTTCTTAAGCCAGCCCCTTCCAGAACAAGACGAAGAAAGATCAACAAGTACTGGTGATGATGATTCTTCTAGAGTTGAAGATGGTGCATTATTAATCTTCTTATAGTGACATTGATGATCTTCTACTGCTACTTTCATCAAATCTTCCGCTGAAGAAGGAGAAGAAGCTAGAGCGTTATTAGTAGCAGTAGTAGTGAAAGGAGGGTTCATACCTCTCCATTCTCTCTCAGGATGAGATCTCATATGGCCGTACAATGACTTCTCCGATGGGAAATCCTTGTCGCAGACACAGCAACGGAAAGATCTTAAAGAAGAAGATCTGGGATTCTCAATATTCGATTTCATCAGATTGTTGTCATTACCATCACTGTCGCCGCCGATGACGAAGTCCTTGGGCTTGATTCTTAGGGTGTAATGATTATCTGAAGCATACTGATGACCGTTATTGACCTTTTCATGTTGAGCCTGATTCTGAGCCTGCAATTTTTTATGTTCTTGAATGTGGTACCTTCTGTGACCTCCTAGGGCTTTTCCAGAACTGAACTGTCTTCCACAAAAATCACAAATTCGAACCGATGAATTACCTAAACCTAAAGCTGAAGTAGCTGGAGCTCCATTAATCTTAGTCTTAGATTTTCCCTCGAGGGGTTCAGAGTTAGATGAAAACGGCTTTTCACTCATCTTCTTTACGTCGTCGGAAGATTCTTGATGATCGAATCCCTGGTTCTCCTTCTTCTTCTCGATCATCTGAAAAGTCGTCGTGGAAATTTAATTGGAGTGCGAAACTCAAAGAGCTAGAAAAATATTCAAGAAATTTAACATTCACGACTCACCTGATGATCAAACCCATTATCTTCATGAGACTTGACTCATTGATAAAACAGTAACCTATCATCTCATCAGAATCGATCTGGGTCCACCGTCAGAGAAGGATAAGAGAGTAAAACGTAAGCTATTGATGAGAGAGGCTGTACTGTTTTTCTTGATCAGAAACGGCGAAACATAGTGTGAGACTTGAAGGTCAAAGAAGAGAGAGAGAGAGATTGACGAGAAAGAGGAGGAGAAGTGAGATTTTGCTGAAACTGAAAGATGACTAGATGAGCGAAAGAGGTCAGGGAAAGAAGAGAGGAGGTGGGGGGGTCGAAATTGAGATTTTTAAAGCAGACGCGTGCATGAGATTGCGATGCAATCTCCTAAATTGATATTTGCAATAAAGTGAGTCTTGATTTCTTTTCTATGCAATCCTTAACTAAATCTTTAACAATCTAGCTTCTTTGATTTGAACAGGAGGAGATGACATAGTATATTTTGTATATATTCAGCTGAGATGGAATTTATTTAAACTTTAGGTTAAATTGAACGTGCAAATTTTAATTTGGGCTCTTACGTTTAAGAAATACTGGTAGTCCTTTTATCTTAATACCGTTAGTTTCATTTAATGGAAAATGATGACTCAATAAATTTTATATAATTAAACTTTAAATATATTTTATTAGTATTTAATTGCAGAATTAAAGTTTAAATTTGCTAAGTCAATATATTCTGTTACAAAAAGCTATAACATAAGATAAAAGGATTAGAAGTGCACCTTATAAAACTTAAGAGATTAAAACGTAACTTGAAATAAAATTAAAAGATCAAATATATATTTTAACTTAAAGTTTAACAAAAATAATTATAATTTATTAAAAAACGAATTAGAAAATAGATTAAAGGGTGCAAGTGTAGCCAATTTTATTTCCTGTATCATATTTCATATGAGATATTAGGATAATATTTTATTAAATTAAATTATATTCAGGGTTAGCCATTAACTTGTGAGTTTCCTAGTAAATGCTTCTTTGTATTGCATGGTTAGAACGATCTATATATGATTAAGTCCTGACATTGTATTAGACCGATATATTTTTGATTAATTCTTGATATGTTATCGATATACAATATCTTTTCAATAGTTTTTTTCTCTAAAATATTTACGATTATTTTTGTACTTACTCTGAACATGAACTATTTCATGGTCACAAATTAAAATAACAGAATTCAATGGTAACAAACTAAATTAATATTTTATATTAATATTAACGTTATTTAATTCATAAGAGAAATCACATTAAAAAAATAATAAGCTAATCCAATTGGTACCCAACCTTGTTTGACCGATCAATCTAATTTTTAATCATAATAAAATATATTTATACTTTTTTTACTATCCATTGACCCTAGCAAGGCATATCTACGTAAGCTGATCAACATCTTAAGTTTGCTTCCGCCTTCACATGCATGACCAGCATGCATCTCAACGTCCATAGCGTCACCCACAAGACATATTTGTATTAACGGTAGACATTATTTTTCAATGTAATTTATAGTTTACAAAGTAAGTATTTAAAAATAATTTTATTTCGAGTTTTATGATCATACCTTGATAATGCTATCGAGAATAGGGCTTAAGCTTGTCAATAGGGGTCCCACACTTCTCATACTCCTCCACTTTCGGGAGTTACACCGGCTTCAGGCCCAAAAAATGTCTCAGCACTCACAGTACGACCTTCTCAAAATTCATTCCTACGTTTATCAAGATAAAACTCCTCTCATATATTTACCTTGAAATATGTGTCCGTTCTTCCAACGGACTTCCCAAACAAGCCCATAGATTGTCGTAGGCTAATAGCATCAATGCATTAATGTGCTAATATATATATAGGTAAATGATTTATAAATTTTAGAACGATCACCTCAGAACTGATTACCTAATCTTTGGCGCCTTGAAGATAAAAGTTGCTCACATCAGGCGCAGAGACTGGCATATATGCGCCTGCTCAGTCTTCCTGTTTCCGGTGGCTCTACATTGATTGCAGCACAAGCTATGTGGTCTGTGCTCTCTGAACAAAAATTTGTGTCCTCATTGTCTCTGCTGCAAGTTTCATTTTTCTTTCTTTCCTCACTAATAACATCAATTGAGTTATCTTCTCGTGGTGGTAATCCTTTGGGATCTTGCAAATGGCGTTTGGGATTTGGCTTTTCTATAATGGGTTCCTCAATTACAGGGATCACCTGCAATATATCAAGCAAATAACATCAGTCAATTTTTGTTTTTAGAGATAAAAGAAGCTCACATCAGGCGCATATATGACTTTTGTGTAGAAGACTTTCTATGTGTAGAAAACTCAAAATTAAATATTTTAAATAAAATATTGAGAAAATTAGTGTCTTGGTCCCTCAATTTTTGATCAAATTGTAATTCATTTTCTATAGTTTTAACCATTTTATAATTTAATCATTAACATTTTATTATATATATATATATATGATTTATTTTCTAAAATATAGAGATTAATTATAAAATGATTGCAACTATAAAGGATTTGAGTCACAGTGAGTTAAAGTTCTCAGACGGAGTTATAACCGAGTCAAAAATAATAAAATGGTTAAAACTAAATGAGTAGAGTTACATTGAGTTAAAAGTTTACGAACTGAATTTTAACCGAGTCAAAACTACATAGAATGAGTTACATTGAATCAAAATTTAGGAATTAAGGACTTGTTTGGAAACCCATTCTAAAACCCAAAACCTAGATTTTGTCCAGGTACAAAAATTTTTCTGAAAAGTTATTTTGGTTACAAAAGCTCAATTTGAAACCTAGGTTTTCTCTTTCCTACTTTTTCCTCTATTTTCTACTTTTTCCTGTTTCCTCTTTCATAATTCTTTCATTCTTTTTCTTTCCTCTTTCTTGCTTTTTTTTATTTCCTCTTTCCTACTTTTTCATTCTTACTCTTTCCTCTTTCCTATCCACTTTTTTGCCTCGGAATCCGTAAAAGCTAATAACTTCTCAAATATAAATCACTTTTCAAAACTTAGATTTTGCTTTGGAATCTGTAAAAGCTATTTTCCATAATCTACTCTCCAAAACCTAGGTTTTGACTCGAAATCTATAAAAGCTATTCTAAAAAGGGCTTCCAAACAAGCCATAAGTTACAATCAAATCAAAAGTTGAGGGATTAATTATAGAGATTAATTATAAAATGATTGCAACTATAAAGGGTTTGAGTCACAGTGAATTAAAGTTCTTGGACGGAGTTATAACCTAGTCAAAAATAATAAAATAGTTAAAACTAAATGGTTAGAGTTACAATGAGTTAAAAGTTTACGAACTGAATTTTAAACGAGTCGAAACTACATAGAATGAGTTACATTGAATCAAAATTTAGGAATTAATGGCTTGTTTGGAAACCCATTCTGAAACCTAGGTTTTGTTCAGTACAAATTTTTTTCTAAAAAGCTATTTTGGTTACAAAACCTCGGTTTGAAACCTAGGTTTTCTCTTTCCTACTTTTTCCTCTTTTTTCTACTTTTTCCTCTTTTATCTTTTATACTTCTTTCATTCTTTCTTTTTTTCTTTCCTACTTTTTCTTTCTTTCTCTTTCCTCTTTCCTACTTTTTCTTTCTTCTTTTTCTTCTTTCTTACTTTTCATTCTTTCTCTTTCCTATCAACTTTTTGCCTCAGAATCCGTAAAAGCTAATAATTTCCCAAACATAAATCACTTTTCAAAACTTAGGTTTTGTCTCAGAATCTGTAAAAGCTATTTTCCAAAATCTACTCTCCAAAACCTTGGTTTTGCCTCGAAATCTATAAAAACTATTCTAAAAAGGGTTTCCAAACAAGCTCTAAGTTACAATCAAATCAAAAGTTGAGGGATGAAAACATTACTTTTTCCTTTAAATATTATATTGAATTGAACCAACTTTTAGGTGTGTTTGGGAATATCGCTGGGAGAAGGAGTTTATAGATTTTGAGGTATTTTACGGATTTCAAAATGGTTTTATAGATTTAAGATGGTTTTTATAGATTTCGAGATGATTTAATTTCGATTTATGTGTGCTGTTGGGGAAAATGGTGTTCCCAAACAAGCAATTTACCATTAACAGTTTCCTGTGAACGACGACCTCGGTATGTCTGACGCCCCAGCTGCAGGTCATGTGCACTTACTCTCGCCAATCTATTTTTCATTCTTATATCATATTCATATTAATCATAGTAGTATTAATTAATTATTAATACGTTCTTTCGTAATTAACTGACAATTCCTTGGTACTCATATTTTCTGTATTTCCTTTTTGTTTAGTAACAGAATATTGAATTTAATACAACCATTTATTTAAAATCATTCAATTTAGAACTTTAATTTACTTATGGTTCATTTTCAATTTTTTTTCTAACAATAAAGGTATTTTACCTTTTCTAATAACATTCAAAAATATCTAATAAAGCCTCTTAACCTTAACAGAGATTTGTTAAAATTGCAGGTATGAATATAAATTTTGATATTTTAACTGGTTTTAATTGAAAATCTCCCATGACTAATTAAAATCAGAATCATATATTTAAATTAATTAAAAAAGTTGATTTTTTATTTATATTTGTGAGAAAACGAGATGACGAGAGGTTGAGAGTAGAGTATGCAAGAATATGCTCAATGCTCATTGAGCCCACTCAACATATCTAGGGTTTGCCCCCTCTCATATCGTATAAATACCAAACCATCGATCTCTGTCCTCATTGCGGTTCCCATTTGGTCTTGCGTTCTGATTTGAGAGCTTCTCTGAATCCCACTGTTCCACTCTCAAAATGGCCGTCACCTTCTCAGATCTCCACACTGAATCAGGAATCAAGTCCCTTGATGAATTCCTCTCTGGCAAGACCTACATTTCTGGGTAACTTTCTCCGATTTGACTTCCGTTTTTAAACTCATTGTCTTGATATCTCTTCAATTCTCGCAATCTGTTGTGGTTCCGATTGAATTTGCAGGGATCAGTTGACCAAGGATGACATTAAAGTCTACGCCTTTGTAAAGAACCCGAGCGATGCTTTTCCCAATGCCAGCAAGTGGTACGATGCCGTCTCTTCACGTCTTGCTCTAAGGTTTGTTCTTTGATCTCTCTGCAATATGCGTTAGGTTTCGTTTGCTTTATTCAATCATATTCAATTTGAAAGTTGATTTGAAGTTTGTATGATTAGCTTCCCTGGAAAAGCTCAAGGGGTGAGTTTTAGTGGCCAGGCTGCTCCAGCTGAAGCCGCTCCTGCCAACGCGGTATGCATCTCACTTGATTCCGTCTTTTTTTATTCTTTCTGTTATTTTCTTTTTATAATTATTTGACTGTTACTTTAAAGGTTTTTTAGGGTCTGATTTCCTTTGTTTAATCTATTGTGGTAACATGCTTATGATTATGGTAATATGGGTGTAAATGAATTGGATTTAAATGGCTTCTTGTTTGGCTTGAGATTTAATCCTTCTTCAGTTCCTAGCACTCTAGGTACCCTTAAAAATGAAAACAAAAGGTTCAGAGATGAACAATGACACCTGTCTTTTGATAAAGAAGAAATATGAAGCTATGAGTATTAAATAGAAGTCTCCTGTTAATAATTATACGTCTCATTCTGTAGTTGGTACGATGGAAAGAGAATCTCTTTCCATTATTATACCTAACAAGCCATGTTGAGCAAAGTAGAGGGTCAAACATAGGTTTGATTGACACTAGAAGGAGCATATTAGAAAGTCCAAAATTGTGATCTTGATGAGATAAATTGCAATTTAATATGGTAAAATCTCGATTAGTGCTGGAATTCTGTAATTTTGTGATAGTCTTGACAAAAACAAATACCGTTCTCTGGATAAGTTAATTATAATACTTCTGTTAACCGCCAATCCCACATGGTAGGACAAGGCTTTATTTTTGTTGCATAATACTTTTGGTAACTGGATTCCCTGTGTTTCTGCAGGCTGCTCCTGCTGATGACGATGATGACCTTGACCTCTTTGGTGATGAGACAGAGGAGGAAAAGGCCGCAACAGCAGCAAGGGAGGCTACTAAAAAGGAATCCTCCAAGAAGAAAGAGAGTAAGCTTTCTTTCCACATTAATTTATGTTACATGAAGCATCTATTCAATAAACCACCCATTGGTCCAACTGGTTTGTTACGGGACAGTTCATGGTGTTCATATTGATCCATTAATTGCTTTTGCATCCAGCATTGGGTAGGTCTCATGCAATAACTGTCATAGCCCTACCCTATCTCTTAATTCTACAATTATCACAAACACATTTTGAATTATGGTCCGTCCACTATTCAAAATGCCTGCCATCCATGAGGTTCATTTAGTTTTAATTTTGAAGTTGTAGTTATAGGTTTATAATTAACTAGACTTTTCTTTCAACTATCCTTGCTGTGAGTAATACGGTCATCTATCTACTTTTTGTAGGTGGGAAGTCCTCTGTTCTGCTTGATGTGAAGCCATGGGATGATGAGACAGACATGAAGAAGCTCGAAGAGGCTGTTCGTTCTGTTCAGATGCCGGGGCTTCTGTGGGGAGCATGTATGTTGAATTTTTCATCGTATTCACCTTGCTCACTTTGTGACTTGTAAATAAAACCAAGTGTATGATGTGAACTAATGCTTTGTTTCAAACCATGCAGCCAAATTGGTTCCTGTTGGTTACGGTATCAAGAAGATGCAGATAATGATGACCATCGTTGATGACCTTGTCTCTGTGGATTCCCTTATTGAGGAACATCTTACAGTTGAGCCATGCAGTGAGTATGTTCAAAGTTGCGACATTGTTGCGTTCAACAAAATCTAAGGTTTCTTTGTTGGACCTAAATGTGGCCATTTTCAAGCGGCTGATTTATCTGTTCTTGGTCAATAACCCTTGTTTATCATTGTGTTGTGTTTCTGTTTTAACATGTGGTTTTGGCACTAGAATTATGAAAAGTGGAAGAAATATATTCGAGTATTTGTGATTATGTTATGGTGCTCCCTCGAATAGTGTCCTTGTAAAATGGTTACTCGGACGTATGGGATCTCGGCGTTAATGGGTAAAATTCTTCCATTTATAATTTTGGTTGGAGAAATTGGTAGATAAGGAATCGTAATTTTTATATATTTTTAGATCAGGATTCTAACAATCGAAATTTTTCTCAACATTATTGGAATGAACTGTAGTTAATCTTTCTTAGAATTATAATTAATATTCCTTGAGAGTTATTTTGGTATTAGTTCAACACATTATGTATTGACTTGTGTAAATTTTGATCTTCATTGTTATCTTCCTTTGTGTGTAAATAATTAAGGATCATTTTCTACCTCTAGTTGGTTGGAACATATATCTCCCGACATTCTAATAGTAACTTGTTTTATAATTACGATTTGTTTATAAAGTATCGAGTTATTATTTTTTTTGGCTCGATATTTTCTTAGCTCGAGACTACGAAGTTAACAGGTTTAGAATATCTTTGTGTTAATCTATCTGTCGAAGAAATTCCATTTGATAGCATTAACATCAATATTCTCATTAATGCAGAAGGATGAAAGATAATGGAATTTTAGCGTGGTGGGCTTTATTAGTAATGAAAAATCCTAATTATTGAAACCTTAACTTGAGAGAACTCTTACGTTTTATTTATTTTCTTATTTGTTTGATATTTTTGTTTTTTAAAAAATAGAAATATGTTCTAAAGAAACTGATAAATGAGAAATGGTGTTATGTGCACATTTGAACAGGGTTTATGGATGTGGAGGGGTTATTTGACGGAACGATGATAGTTGGGTGTATGGATATAGTTGTAAACTCTTCTCTGTTTTTGTAGCAATTTTTGAATTGATAAGTATAATGCATAGGTTCTACTTGTGTTGGAGTAGAGGTATTCGAAACGTAGAAGTAATGTTAGATTCCATTGAGGCAGTGAACCTTATGATGAGAGGAAGTACTATGAACCACCCGTTTGAAGATATTGTGAATGAAGTTAGGCTTCTTTTGAATAGGAATGAAGTTAGGCTTCCTTTGAACAGGGATTGGTAAGTTGTTATAACTTATATGTCTAGGGAAATAAATACTAATGATTATTTTGCTAGACTAGCTTACAAGCTAGTAGGGAACTTTATGGCTCGTTTGGTACGGAGAATTCATTATGATGGATATGGAAATGGAAATGAGGTTTAAAAGTATGTTTGGTATGTCATAGAAATGAGATATGATTTTTATATGAAAAGACCTAAAAGCCCTTCTAAATTAAAAAATCTTTTTTTTTTAACTTTTAAAACTACCTAAATCAAATTAAAAAATTTTTAGAAAAATTTTTAGATGGAATTATCAATATGGAATTAGAAATCCAAGCTTTTCATGTGGAATTAGAAATCCATGAGTTTGATGGAATTGGCTTCCATATGGAAGTCAATTCCATCATACCAAACATTCATGGATATGGAAATCAATTCTATTTTCATATCCATGCCTCTAAATTCCATCAAACCAAACAGGCCCTTAGTGTTTTTGAGGATTGCCCACCTCTTGAACCACTTTTGTAACGCTCTTTAGATATTAATGTTATCTAGCTTTCATTGAAAAAAGGGTCTCAAACTAGCTTTAGAAAAATAAATTTATAAAACTGCTTTGAGATAAAAGAAATTGAAAATAAAAACATACCCTTTATGTTTTTTTCATTCTGTCGTTGTATTTTTGGGTCAAGAATTAGTAACTAGAAATTTAATCTTGTTTGTATTCAATTTTCTTGGTCCTTTTCTCACAACTAAGAGGGAATCAAACAGTTTTCACCAAAAATAAAAGAGGGAATAAAAAAGGGGAGAAAGATTTGTCCAATTCTCATTATGGATGTAAGGATGTTAACCCTTATTAATAGGTGATCTGTAAGTCGGTCCAATTCTCACCATCGACTTTTTTAATCTATATGCATTTTTGTAAATACATTTTGAGCCTTGAATCATGCTCTGTCCCTCCCTGATCAACCTCTGACATTCAACTCACTTAAATTTGTTTAAAAAAAAAAAAGGAAGCAAACAACAAAATAACTATTCTGATCTCCAGATTATTCGATTCCATTGATCCAAGTCCAACAAAATCAATCATTCTGATCCATTGACTGTCTAGTGTCACGTGGCGTTGTGACCATTAAGCTCACTTTTTAATTACTCCTAAATCTTAATTCACTTTTAACTGGCTAGTTCTTTTTTTTTTGTTCTTTTTTGCAAAAAGCTATTTTTTTAGAAGGGTAAAGGCTAAAAATACCATTTATGTCTTACGAAAAGATCATTTGGTTTGATAAACAATTTTTGGATGCAAAAAAGTACACAATAATTAAAAAATTAGTCTAAAAATTATTTATGAGATTGCAGAAATCGAAATTATTTTCAAAAATTTATTTATTTGATGCCAGAAAGGTCACATTACTTTATAGCTAGTTTAGGGTCATCAAAATGAAAATTTTTCGTTGTGTTAGAATTCCTTGAAAATAGCCTAATCAGCTCAATTTTTTTACGAGATTTCACTAATCAAGATCATTTTTGAAAATTAATCTACGATGGGTCCTAAATGGCATATTCTTGTTTTAGGACTAGCTTAGAGTCAAGAAATGAAAATTATTCACTGTCTCATAATTTTATGTAAACAACCTTTAAGATTTACACCTTTTTAAAGATTCCAACAATTAAGATTATTTTATAAAATTTATCCATTTTGGGTAAGAAATGTTACACTCGGATAAAAGATATGCATTTCAAATCCATAACTTAGGGGGCGTTAATCAAAATTAACGTATGTAACATTTTAGGCCAACTTTTGAATCATTGTATACATTTTTAAATCCAAAAATTGTTTATGGTGTCAGGTGCAAAAGATGAAGGGTATGTTTGAACATTTACTTAAAGAATAATGAACAGATTGCCTTTAATATTTTTAAGATGCATAATTCTTAATGAATCTAGTTTAGGGACTAATTCTTAGCTAACGTGTTCTCCCCTTTTATGTTAACTAACTTGCATAAAATAGAGATTTTATAATAAATTATATCATTTTTAATTATAAATAGAATAGATTATGATTTAATTTCCGCATGAAATCGGGATAGCATGCTTCAAAGAATTCAATTTTCAAAGAACATGTCTAAACAATTTCATCCAAGTGGAGAAAGCGTGGCTTAAACGAATAAATTGATTAAATTTTCTTAATGACGCTCTTTTAAATAATAATAATATATAAGTGTCTCGCAAAAATAGCATTTCTTCGCTTTCTCGCTCTTTAATCTTATTTATTTAGTATTTACCAAAACCTCTTCGGCCTAATTTTTTTTGGAAAATGATAAAAAAGGAATGAGAATGTATTAACAATTATTAATAGATAATTCTTTTATAATAAATATCTGGTTTAAGATTTGCATTTTTTAAAATATTTTTTTGTCATTCTCCCTATTTTCCCCCAATTTCCATTAACTTTAAATAAGAAAAGAAAAGGATCGACAAAGAATTCACCCTTTCCAGAAAAAAAGCTTTTTTTTTCCATTTCGTCAAAAAAAAAAAAATCTCTTTTTCCTCCTTCTACACTCACTCGTCCTCACTCTTCGTACTATTACTCCCTCTGGGGGCTGGGGCTTGGAATCTTGCGCTTCTCTGTTCAGAATTCTCTTGGCTCTCCCCAATTCCGGTTAGTTCACTCATGCGAATTCCACATTTGAAGATTCTTTTCTTTGATTTTCATTTTGTTCATCTATATTTTTAGTCGGCAATCATTCTGTTTTTTGTTTGTTTATTTTTCGAGTTTGGACCTCAAGTTTGAATTTTTTGTCTTCGGTCAATCGTTGGAATCCTATTTGATTTTCCTTCCTCTTGAGGGTTCTGTTATTATTCATGTGGTTTCTTTTTGTGAATCTATACGCTAAATCTGTAGTACTTGCTGTACTTGTCAGTGATGATTGATAGAGCATGCTATATTGTGCTTGAATTTCTTTTTTCCCTTGTTGCATGATGTTTATTACTCCCAAAATTTTGATAAATTTTTTTATAACCCGTCGGATTTATGAATTATTTTCAAATGAACACGATGCAGTATGTTTCTGTGTTCTTCCTGTTCTTTATTGTGCTCGTAACTGAAATAAAATGCAACGGTTTGTCTGTTTATGTTTCCCCATCGGAATAACCCAGCTAGACTATTTGGGGCATGATTTGTAGCATCTAATACCTTTGTTCCCAAGATCAGTCTAAGTTGCATAGAAAGCTCAATGTTCCTATGATCAAGAAACTGATGAAACTTTCACAATTTCTGTATGTTATTTGCAGTGGAAGATGATTTCTCTTTCTTTGCATAAAAAAAGTGAGATGTACAATGTTTATTATTATGGCTCAATTTTCACTGCCGATTGCTTCTTATTATTCTTTACCAGTTACAGATTCGTGTCCTTTTTATTTTCAAAAAATCACTTTTTCTTTTTTTATTTTGCTATTCATTCTACTCTATCATGTGGATCAAATGACTTGTTGATTTTCAGTTCGAAGGCCTTGGTGACAAGACCTCAGGCTGTCAAAGATTCGAGTTAGTGAACTTATATTGAAGCGTGAACCATACCTGTGTTTGGTTTTACTCCTAAGTTGAACAATCTGCCTTCCCACCTTCAATAAATAAAACGAAATAAACCTGTTTCCATGCCTGTCTGCCATACGTTATATCATCAACTGTATTCCTGATATTACTCTCCAAAAGAAAAAGTTTAGATTCTTGACGAATCAATTGTTTCTTTCTAGATTTAATAAAAAAATTTACTCTGTTGGGTTTATGGCTGTCATTTTTTTTTTTCAGTCCTGTGGGCTTAGTCTACGGTGAAACTCAATGTTTCTATATCTCTCTCTTCTTTTGTGTTTTATTTATGTACTGTAATAGCTGTGAAATTTGTTTTGGAGCCTTGCCAGTTAGGAATTGTTGCTGTTGTCTGTATCTGTGTGTAAGGGTCTCGTGGATGAAAAATCCAGTGGTATGCCAAAAAAAGACTTTGCAGCCAGCAGAGGCATTGTCATATTGAATCTTCCTAAATTAATTTACTTCATTGTTATTAATATATTTTGGACAATTTCTTCACATTAATAGTTATTTTATAAATTTTGATATTGGTTGTTATTACATGTAAAGCATCATAATTTGGTACGGCAGTAGGCTTTTGGCTGCAGATTTACCATTTAGAGGTCTGGCAAAACAGCGGGGATGTCAAGTGGACCAACACACTGGTGTTATGAGTGTCGACTTCCAATTGCGCTTGAAGGGGGAGAAGTCATTTGCCCTTACTGTCAAGAAGGCTTTGTGCAGGAGCTTAATGAGAGGCATGAGTTTCAGCCATACAACGCTCAAGAAGAGTTTCATCACATGCCCGATTTTTTTGATGCCTTACACGCCTTTATGGCACAGGGAGTTTCTGAACCAGGATTTGGGCTTATGGATGTTTTTGACAATTTCATGAGGCAGAGAATGACGGGGCAACACCCCAACGTTGATGTCAGACAAAGGTCTGATGCCGCACTATTTCCTGAATGGAGTCAGGATTTTTTCAATTCTGGCCCTTCTTTCTTGTTTCATGGTACAGGAGGGGAACCTAGGCCTATTGATTTCGGTGGTTTATTGATGGCTCATGGACTGGAAGCGTTTATTTAACAGCTGACCATGAATGATCATAGAGGTCCTCCTCCAGCCTCACATTCCTCAATTGATGCAATGCCTACCATTAAGATCACACCAGCGCATCTTCACTCGGATTCACACTGTCCAGTCTGTCAAGAAAAATTCGAGCTAGGTTCCGAGGCTAGGCAAATGCCCTGTAACCATATTTATCACTCAGACTGTATTGTTCCCTGGTTGGTTAGGCATAACTCTTGTCCTGTTTGCCGTGTTGAGTTGCCATCTCCAGGACAGGGTAGTTCCCAAGGTGGAAGGAATGTGAGTGGCAGCAGTAACCTTGATAGCTCAAGGAGACTGAACCAAGGAATGAGGAATCCACGATCAACTTGGTGGCCATTTTGATCTTCCAGTTCAAACACCAGTCATTATGGTGAGACCTGTGTGTAAACAGCTCTATTACAAATCTTGGCCACAATAATCGGACGTGTTGTAGAGGATTGTCATTTGATCACCAATATGCCTCAAGACAAGTCTACCTGTCAATAATGTTCTTGATTAATGATATGGAAAAGGACTTGAAACACTGGTTTTGTTTTAGTCTTTTTATATGGATATTGTTTATATATATATATATATATCAAACTAATTAAAATCTGTTATAGATGAGTGTAACGATTCGATATTAAATTGTTTGTTTTGAAAGTTTCAAAATAGTACTTTAACATAAGTTAAGATAAAATTTCTCTCACATACTTACCTATATTTTTATAAAATCACTGAAAATAAATTAATCAAAATACTAAATAGATTGTTTCAATGGATGCAAACTTCATTAGGATGATGCTTAGCAGTCACTTGTGTTATTGTCATTATGAAGTAGGTTGGCTAAACTAGTGACATATATAAATGGCATCTATGCTGTTCTTGGAGAATTTTGATTGAGCTAATTTCTTTTACTTTTCTCACAAATTCAAATTAATGCTTAACTAATCATTTTTTGTGTTCTTTCTTTTGGTTTTTAAGATGAATTTTAACGAACCTGTATTAAAGAAATTTTTTAGCATGTGAAATGAAAATATGTCTTTCATCTATTGATTTAAATGAGTGAGTGCTCTGAAGGTTTTTCTTTTCTTTTCTTTTCTTTTGGGTTTTGAGAGGGGGAGGGGGCAAAAGTCAATAGTGATATAGCTAAAAAAAACTGTCAGCTATTATGATTAAAAAACAATGTAATTTTTTATTGATGAGTTAGAATTAGAGAAGAATGTTAAATACAGTAAGGTCGAACCAATAAGGATTTCAGCAATAGTTTGAGTTTAAATTAAGAATCTTGTTGATGAATGGTTGTTATTATTTATTTAATCATTTTTAGAGTATGAATGTGTTTGATACCCCCTAAAACTCAACTTATCTAACTGTTTTAAAGAAAATTAAAGAAGAATGACAAAAAGAAAATTAACCGGGTGCGTTTTACTTCCTGCCCATTCTATTAAAAGTCATAATCCTTTTTCTTAATCAGCGTGGTACTTCTATTGGGTTATACTTCAAACTAATTAATCGTACTTTTGTGAACAAATATTGAAACTCCTTGAAGAGATTATTTTTTTAAATATATATATATAGAAAAACCATATCCACCAATCTAATGTCAGAAACGGACCTACTGTAGCAAAAATGGTAATTTTTTATTTAAAAGAGAACATGAAGTGAAACGGCTGGCATGAAATTAAATGAATGTTTGAAAATCATGTTGTGTGTGATTAAAATGGAATAGAATAATAGAATTTTCGTTTGGATGGTCATAATAAAGCATAATCAGAAAAAGGGTTGATGAGAATAATTTGAATGGTCATAATAAAGCATTTTCGTTTGGATGGTCATAATAAAGCATAATTTGAATGCTTTGATAACTAGTTTTCAGATGAGCCATCTTGCATTTGTTCCTGTTCATTTTCCTCAATCCAGAAGTAAAAACCTAAATAAGTCCATACCTCTCCAACTATATATCTGTTTTTGGGGGATTTATTAATGAACAAAAAAAATCTTAAAAAGTGGTAAAATTACCACCGTCCCTTGCAGAAGGGAACGAGGGTCTTGTTCTTCTTGTTAATGCTTCTCCACCAACGTCATTTGAAACAAGTCCTCTTCTTCTTCTTAATGTCTCAAGTGTGCGAATTTTTTCATTCAATGCCTCCACTTGAAGTTCATGGGCTTCTGTCATCTCAGACATCACAGACTCGTAATGAGCCACCAATTGATCTCTAGACAAGTTATTTGGATTCTCATGCACGCTTCCGTGCTCTCCTTTGTTCCCATTTCCTTCACCATGTGAAGCCGATCCCTCGTTCCCTCTCGCAATCTGAAAATTCCAAAGCAAAAGGAGAAGCTAAATCAATAATTGTCCATGTTACTTTATAGTTCTGACTGACCTACACCTCAACTGCCCTCCGCTGCGCATTAATTTTGGATTCTTATCACATGTATTTTTTTTATTATTAGATTCGATATTTTATAAATAAAAATATTACAGTTTTAAATTTTTTATGATTTTTCACTCTAAAGCTTGAGATAAGTTTGAATATTTGAAAAACAATAAAAAAATTGAAAACTAAACAATTTTTATACATAAAATATTAAAATGTCAGCTATTTTACATAAAATCCAATGATATAAGGAAATGCAAAAAAATACATTTAAAACATCCCAAAATTCGAGCTACAGCTATATCTATGTGAAGATTAGGTTAAGTTGTATTAAATAAAAATGTAAAATTAAGTTAGAATCGAGTGATAGCTGCTGAAATAGAATGACCAACTTTTCCTACTTTATGCATTATAGTGGAATCAGAAAGGAATTCACAGAAACCTGTTCGCTGATGCCTTCATCCTTGGTTGCAGTTGCGCTATGTGCATTGTCAGTTAGGATTTCTAAAAGTTGATCGCTGAAGAAACAAGTAAAACTTATTCTTAGTATTTTTGACAAAAATTTGAATAAAAAAATTAGTGGTTTAAAGTTAGTAAATGAGTAAATACAAAATAAATTACATACTTGAAGGGTGCATCTGAATTCACAGAAACCTGTTCGCTGATGCCTTCATTCATGGTTGCAGTTGCCTTGTTTGCATTGTTAGTTAGGATTTCTAAACGTTGGTAACTGAGCAAACAAGTGAAACTTATTCTTAATATTTATGAAAAAATGTAAACAAAAAATTAATGATTTAAAATTACTAAATAAGTAGGTGTAAAATAAGTTACATACTCGGCGACGGATGCGTCTGAATTCACAGAAACCTGTTCGCTGATGCCTTCGTTCTGCGTTGACTCTGACTCTGGATAGGACCGAAGGATGACAAGAGGATAAGAGAAACCAGCGGCGACCAAAATGAAAATAAAGTGGATCTTCATCAACTGCACAGTGAGACATCCCAGAAAAAAATTGAACAGACCAACTTGGAATCCGAGCTCGATCTGCTGCGATAAACACAGAGAAGTCAAAGCAAATGCACCACTCGAAACAACGGTCAATGTGTCTGGCTTTCCTTTCATGGATTGATCGGCAAAAAAGGAGTAGAGTGATGTGAGCATTAGAACCAAAAATTCAACGTGAGCTTTCAGCATGAGCTTGAAGACTCCTGAAACTCGATTTTTGCCTGCGAATAAGACGACGATGCTGATTACCGAACTTATACTTGCATAGATGACGATCTTGGTAGGGTTCCATTCTCCAAAGAGGGATTTGAAAGAGAGACTCAGAGCGTAACAAAGCAGGCCAACGACGCAGGAGAGAAATCCTACTGATCTCGTGATGTAATCGGGAATGACCAGTTTGGTTCTTAACATTGGAAGATCCTGACCTTGTGGTAGACCGAAGTAGGCAGCTCTTGAGGCTTGTCCTGATTTCTTTCCGCGTTTTCTATTAAATGTTGAAGTAAATATTCTTTGAAACATTCTAACAAGCCTACCATGTTTCAACGTTAGACTGCGAATCCCCCCAAATTTCCGAGTTCTTTCCGAAGGCTTTTTCTATTTTCTTTTTGAAGGAAAATATAAATAGAGAGGGAAGAAGTTGCGTACCGAGTCGGACTCATTTAACTTTAGTAAATGAGGCGTGTTATTAAAAAATGTTAAGTTGCAAATTTGTTTTGAACAGGTATCCGAAGGTTTTTTTTATTTAATGTTACTTTAAAAGTTTTAATTATGTTTTTTCTTTAATCGTACCCTCCTGATGCTTTTATAAGTTGTTTTCTTTATTTATAGATCTAATCTTAAAGACTGAAGTGAAAGTGAATTACTTGTACTTCAATCAACTCAATATATTTGATCAACTAACAGTCAAATTTAACTTTAGTAAAGACTAAGATGATATTTCAATTTTGAGTGACAACTTTTAATGCTTTACTTCTCTTGCAAAGACATGTATCCAAAACTTCAAGTGCCATGGGAAGATCTTAATGCATATTACGGGTGGGAATACGAGCAAATCCGCCACCCCAACAGGTTATAAAATTGCAATATGTAACCCGCCAACCGGGCAACTTTTTTTATAAAAACAAATTTCGTTTTCCTTTTTTACTTAATTTTTCTATAAGATTGCATATTTATATGATTATCTTTCCAATTCTATCAATAAAGTTTCAATAATTACCTAAAAATAGAATTTAATATTACTTTTTTCTTTATAAAAAAATATTGGGATAAAAAATATAAAACATAAAAATATGTAAAAAAAAGAGGCGGGTTGACAGTGTGGGCTAGCTAAAGCACTGTTTAGGCAGCCCGCCATTACCAACCCTAATGCATATTCAACAGCAAACTCATATGGCTTTAAACAATTCTATTTAGGAAGATATTTGTTGATATAACTGGGAATTAATTGTCACTTAATACGAGAAAATCCCTATAAAATACCCTTTGAAATTCTGAAATCCTATTTGCTACCATAAATGAGAGAAATAATACGTAGGTATCAAAAGTTGTCATAAACTGTATATATAGGAATATGATATTTTCAAAATTAATGGAAAATATGAAATTGCTTTTAAATTATTAGAAATTGTCATTACATGAAGTTGGAGGTTTAAGTAGGATTATAATCAACTTCTTAATTTAATCTTACATTGATTAAAGGCTGTAGGAGTATAATCATGTTCATCTTAAATTCATATCTTAAACTAAGAATGTAACATGTAGCTAATATAAAGTTGGGGGTTTATAGATTTAAACCTCAAATTTAAGAAGTATATATAATTTATAGATAGTTATTCGCGATTGATGCATTCAAAGAAATTTCCATTTCGCGTGTTAAAGTATTGTAAAATTCAGCAAGGACATACATTATTCACCGTCAAAAATGGGAAGGAAGGAGTATTTAGTTTTATTAACATATATGCACCTGAGTACTAAAGAGGATTGAGTCAAAGAAGTTAGTTCATCACACTATGATATATCAAAATTCATATTTCCGTTAGGAAAAGTATTCAATAATGCCTTAAATAGGATTGTCTCCGATAATATGATACATATTATTTAACAAACACGTATGCATCATATTAAAGGCAAAATTGGAGTCAATGATTTCTTAAGGGTTATTATTTAATTGTTAATTATTACTATATAATTAAATGATTTCTTGTTCACATGTAATTTTCGCCCACTTGTTCTGTAAGAATAATTTAAGTATTATAGGTTTTTCATTGTAAATTTTATCAGGCTCAAATCTTTGGATCAATTAGACCAAATGATAAGCGACGAAATTGGAATCCACAAGCTTCAAAAATAAATCAAAGACGTGTTGGTATGCCAAAGCTACAAGCAATCTCGAGCTAGCATAGTCGTATTTCACCTACTAATAAATTTGCTCTCCAGCCTTCAAGCATCCTCTTGTTGACCACAGGAAGCTTTCTTTATCATCTTTTTGGTCAAGTTCCTCAATGTGAAGGCATATATGTTTAATTAATTATGCCTTTCGACATTTGAAATTCATAATCACGACAACTACAAAGGCTAAGTTTAACATATGACCTCGATAATGATATGTAGAGGGACTGATTGATGATACATTATCTCCTATAGAGGGAGTGAGATTGAGCCACTTGGACACGCCATGTCAGCATAATTAAGTTCAATAATGTTTAACCATTTGCTGTTGCTAAATGGCAGGCTACACTGCACCACTTTTGACTACATGATGAAATATGGGCACTTGACCATTTAAAGATTATTTATATAGCAACGGACTTGATAAATGATCTCTTAAAGTTTGAAACGAAAACATGAATACAGTGAAATCGTTGATTGTGTATTATTTTATACCTACAATATTGTTTGTTCTTATCTTTTCTTTGGCTGGTCCCGACAGTGACCAGTGGCGGAGCCAGGACCTCAGGGTGGTGGGGGTAACTTTTTTGTTTTCAAGCAAATGACAACAAGCTTACTAGTATAGATAATTTAAGTGGGTGCAAATCTTAAATACCAGTGGGTGCATAATAAAAATCTAATAGTCATTTACATGTAACCTAAAAATTTCAGTGGGGGCAGTTGCCCACGCTCAGGGCAACTTAGCTCCACCCTTGACAGTGACATGATATAGAAATTGTAGATTGTCGATGTTAGAGAGAGTCTACATTGCATGCTCATCAAGGGTTGATGAGCACCTAGACTCATCATATTTAAATAGTCTAGATTTTATTTTTTTTAAGTGATTGTTTTCAAGTGAAAAAAATATTATTTTTTAAAAAATGTGATAGTTACGAGATTATATATTTTTATTTTAAATTCTATACACATTACAATAATTATTGTTAAAAAGTAATCTAGACTGCCCACATCATATCTAGATGTCCACTGTCATTAGATGCTCAACTTTATGAGTAGCCAATGTAAATCCGTTACAGCAAATTGATTTCGAAGTGAAATTTTTGAAGAAGCAAATATCCACTTTCGTTGAATATTATAATGACAAATGAGTGTGGCATACCTTCCTAAGTTGCTATCCCAGGTTTTTTGTTTGATAACTTTTTATTTTTCTGATTAACATTGTGGTCAAGGCATAATTATTTTTTGTGATTATAATTCAATAATTCATATGTATCTATTTTATTGTGATTATAATTCAATAATTCATATGTATCTATTTACCTAGTTTGATAAGACTTAATGTTAGTTAAATTAGTTAACATGACATCTAAAGCACCCCAATTATCTATAGCATAGTTCCCCGTCCATCTCTTAATTATAGTTGGAGCATCAATTGGTAATTCACTAAATTGGGAAAAATTTGCAAAAGATTATAAATATGTCATAAATTTAGGACTAAGGCTAACTCCCCCATTAGATCCTGCATTAAGTGTTGGAAATTTAGTGTATGAGTGTATCAAAGAAAGAATCTTTTCAAATATTGTGGAAACATTTTATAATGAAGAGTTATATTTTAGAAAGTCATGTGTATATTAAGAAATTTAATTCTTTCCGTTTATAAATTAACTCATGAGATTTAATGAAGCTAACATATGATTATAATTTTTAATCGAAGAGATATTGTTTCAAGAGATACTACTTCAAAACATCGCTTCGATATCTGTAAATACTGTTATTGCCTCTTGATTTATAAAAACAGAAAAATAAGGGGATTTTGGAGACCGAAAACCTTTTATCTCTTATTACGTTTTTATCTTCTGACATTTCTGTCATTCTTTATTTTTTCATGAATTGTTCCGCTTCCTAATTCTCAGTAGTCTTCAGAGATACGAGTGGAACCACGTATATAATTTGTCGTCTTTTTACAGGTTTGTCAACGTTTTTGACCTGAGGATTATTTAAATATAATCTCGTGGACTTTTTTTTTTTTGTTAGGCATGAAACAGCAGTCATCCGAGACATTGTCGAAGCAATATGGAACACTGTATTCTCTAATTTTCCACCTTCTGATGACAATTTAGTTGGAATTGAGCCAAGGATGGTTGAGATAAATTCACTCTTAGAGATATCAGCAGGTGGCATTCGTTTTGTAGGGATATGGGGGATGCGTGGTTTTGGTAAGACAACTATTGCTAGAGTTGCTTTTGAGAGAATCTCTGACGAATTTGAAGGGCCTTTCTTCCTTGCTAATGTCAGGGAGACTTCAGAAAGACAGGGCCTAGTTACTTTGCAAAAATATATCATTTCACATTTCAGTTCACCGGAAGAGATATATGACGAATATTCTGGACAGGCCTATCTGAAACAACTTTTTTGTGGTGCAAGGGTTCTGCTTGTCCTTGATGATATAAGTCATGTGAGACAACTAGAAAATTTGGCAAGGCCCGAGTGGTTTGGCGAAGGGAGTAGAGTTATTATAACAGGTACAGACTCGCACATATTGATATCACAGGGAGTGCAAGGAATATATGAGGTCAAACCCATGGAAAAAGATGAATCTCTTCAGCTTTTTTCCAAGAAAGCATTTAAGAAAGATCAACATGAAGATGATTATGTTGTCTTGTCAGAAACTGTGGTTAAATATGCAGGAGGTCTTCCTTTGGCACTCTATGTTTTAGGTTCCTTTCTTTACGGAAGAAGTCTCCTTGAGTGGGAAGAAACTTTATAAAGGATAAATCAATTCAAGACAAAGATATGCATCAGGTTCTAAAACTAAGTTATGATGGATTGAATGACGAAGAAAAGACAATATTTTTAGATATTGCATGTTTCTTCAATGAATGGGGAAGAGATGATGTAGCTCAAATTTTGAAAAGTTGTGATCTTCGTCCGAATATTGGAATAAATATTTTGATTGAAAGAGCTCTGTTGACTGAAAAGAAAACGATGGATGGAGAAGTTGTTAGCACCGGAGCTGCAAAACAACAAACCATTAGCACAAAGATACGATCCGAGTCGTGCTGGGAAACACTGTCTTAAAGGATTATTCCGCCACAAAACGGCAACCCCCCAAGATTAAACGGATCCTTCCCACCAAAACGAAGAGACAGAACAGCAGAAAGAAAGCAAAGCTCAGAGAGCGAGGAGGAAGAGAGGAGAGGAGCTATGATAATGCCTGAGAGCTCGGTGCATCGAACTCCTCAGCAGACCTCACTATTTATAGGCACCAAAAGAATTCGAACATTGGACACTGTTTAATTGCCGATTAACACCTCATAATCACCATTAATCCGTGGTTAAAACGTTGCAAACAATGGTATTATGGGTTATAAATTTTCGAACGTTGGACGTCATTAAGCTAGAAAACGCAGGCGAAGAGTCTGGACAAAGTTAAACAGCATTTGATGAATATAAAATTATTTTGCAAATTTCCAAAATGTAAAATTAAAAAATGTCCAGTGCCTCTTTTATTCACGCGCACGGGAGGAATCGCCAGATTTCAACTGCGTTAACCCATTTTTGCTCATTCTTGTGCACGCGAGTCCCACCTCCTCTCTTGGCCCTTTTACTCTTCCATAATCACTCATTGCTATATATATCCTCAAGCCCTCATTGACTCAAGCAATGTGGGACTTGAGATTCCCTCTTTTAACACACACACTTTTCCAACAGAAGTCACATTGGAGGTGCATGATTTACTTCAAGAAGTAGCGAGGAGAATTGTTCTTGAAGAATATGGCCATGTTCACGGACGAAGCAGGTTGGGGAATCAAAAAGACATCGATGAAGTATTGAAAAATGATAAAGTGAGTGCCTTGTTTCTAAATGCTCATATGTCGTTTTAATAATTCTAATGCCTTTATTGTGCTGTATTATGAAATCATTCTCATGTTATTCTTCTCGCAATGCACATTTTGTTAGGGATCTGAAGCCATACAAGCTATTGCTTTGCCTTATAACATAGATGGAAAAGTTGAAGTACACTCTGAAGCCTTCTCAAAGATGTGTAACCTCATGTTACTCATCATATCAAGTGAATTGAAACTTCCCAGTGGTCTCAAATGCTTCTCTAGTGCATTAAAGGTTATTCTATGGAGCTCATATCCTCTAGAAACCTTTCCGACTGGAACTCATCAGTTGGATGACCTTGTTGATATTCAAATGCCTTTTAGCAAAATAAAATATTGGAATGGCATGCAGGTGAAACAATTCATACACCATTTTTTTTCTTGAATATTTGTTTTGATACTGATGCAATTGTTTTTTGGGACTAATTCTCCTGCATTTTTATTCATTGGATCAGCTTATGAAGAATTTGAAGTTTATTGATATAAGCTATTCCAAAGATATGGTTGACACCCCAGATTTCTCAAAAATTGGAAATTTGGAAAATTAAATGTTGAAGGGTGCTTATCTCTCATTAAGGTTCATGATTCACTTGGAGAGTTTAAAAATCTTGTTGAAGTGAACTTATCGTGCTGTACAAGTCTTGAAATCCTTCCTAAAAAGTTGGAAACGAACTATTTGACGAAGTTAGATATTAGTTGGTGCCAAAAACTTTCATTACTTCCAGAGTTTGGGGAATGTATCAAAAAGTTAACAGTGCTTGATGCCCGGAAAACTGCTATAACCAAACTTCCAGAATCATTTGGATTCTTGACTGGTCTAAGGGATTTGAATCTGAAGGGTCCGCGGAGACTTGTTCTTGAAATGTCTGACTTTAATCTAGAATCATTAACCACGTTAGACTTGAGCTACTGTGACCTTAGTGAGGGATCAATTCCTGAAGATTTAGGCGGTTTGTCATCATTAATTACTTTACGTCTGAAAGGAAATGATTTTGTTAATTTACCCACTGGTTGTTTCTCTAATCTTCTTCAACTACTTCATCTTCATTTGAATAAATGTTATAAACTCAAGTCACTGCCGAAGATGCCACCAAAGTTAGTTCGATTAGAAGCAACTGGTTGTAGGTCAATGGAACCTTTATCATCAAATGGAATGTGGAATCTAGTTTCATCACTCGACCATGAGGTATAAACATGTTTAATTAGCTATGATCTATATATGCATGTTTTGTTTTAACTAAGCAGGTACAATAACATAATTTGTTTATTCCTTGTTTCAGTATCGCCTCGGGTCTAATTATGATAAAAGAATGCTCCAGCCCGTTCAGGTATAAATGTTGGCAGGTGATCTCCTTGTCCATATTATTTTCTAAGTAATTAGTGGTAATTAATGAAATGTGTGTGTGTGTGTGTGTGGTTGTTTTCACAGTCAGGATATGTACCTGAGGCAGATTTTCTTGCAATTATGCCTGAATCTGGGATATCTTCATTGTTTCCAAGCAGAGATTTTATTTCATCAGATAAAAGTGGTAGTTTGGAATATGAATTAGTTGTTTGCAATTAGTAAATGGTCTGGACTTGTTGTCTGCCTCGAAATGGAAGTCTTTGGTATGGCCTTTGATAACGTTGTCATTTCCTGGAGCTGTAAAGGTCCTGGTGAAGATTATAATGTTTGCAAAGAATGGGAAAATAAAATTCCAATGGGGTATGAATGGCCGCCTCGCCTGTGCCTAATGCTTTTGGATTTCAATGAGAGAACATGTTGGCGACATTTAACAGGAAACAATGACAACCGCCTTCACATCAAACTTAGCGTCAGTTATAAATTTTTAGGGGACTGAACTTGGAATGCGGATGGCGGGTGCTATGTGAAGTGAGATCCAAGTTAACAGAACCACAGGTTGGTGCTTTTGTATATAATCCTATTTATCTTCTAATCCTATTTGTAAAGTATAGAGAGAAGGTTTTATTTCATCATATTTATAAGTTATATTATTAAATTAAAGGTACGCCATTGTGATAACCATGTATAATTTTATCACTGACTATGCTGTTGCTTGATTGGTTCAGCATAACTCATATCCAGAGCTGCTGCCACCTCCAAGACAGGATCCCATGGCAGAACTGGTAGAGGAAGGAATGAGCAAACCTGGTAGCTCAGTTGGGGCAGGAGCGCCCCCTAGCGTTATTTTAGTTTCTTAATATATCTTAATATCATTTGTATTTATATTTGAAGTTAAGGTGCAAAATTACTGATGAAGGAAGTATTCCTTCATGAGAAGTCGTGTGATTATGAAGTTTGTCTAGCTACATGAACCTCTACAAATTAAACTCAGCGGAATTCCCATCATTGTTAAGTGCAATTGACGCCTATTATTGTGTTTTAGTTTTAATCTCTATAGTCCTATAAGAAATTTTTTCTAAGTTTAGCAGTATTAATATTGTCGATGTGGCATTAAAATCGTTAAGACTTGAATAGAGTTCAAGTATATAAAAGTATATATATAAAAAAAACTCATTTATATAATTGGACTTTGTTAATCATGTATGCATAAACCAACTTGAATAGAGTTCAACTTCCAAAGGTGTAATGTGAAACGATCAGATAAAGTGACAAATTGGATATTAAATGGAGAAATAACTGATTTTCAACAATAAAATTTAATTTCAAAATGTTGGAAAGCAAGTTTTATTGTTGAAAATCAATTCCTCCACTCAAAATTGACTTCGTTGATCTATTCACCATCAATTTAATCACTACACTGCCAATCTTTGCAAGTTGAACTTTATTTAAATTGCACTTTTCATAGAGTTAAACTCACTCTAATTGAGTTTTGATTTTGGCTCTTATATTTTTAATGAGTTATGACTTTGCTTCTTACATGGAAGCAACATTTTTTCACGAATCCACGTACCATTTTCATATCAAATATTACATTAATTCGTCGGTATCCATATTTAATAGATAAAGAGTATAAAATTATCCATTATATACGTGTAGTATTTGGTCTCAACTCACAGTTTATTTGAGTCACAGTAAATAGATAATGGAGTTTTTGAAAACCCAGATCAAGCATGTGATGATCACACTAATTACGTAATTAAAAAAAAGTTAAAAACACTCTCCCCAACGCTCATCATAGGGATAAGTTAAAACGCAGCCTACGATTCCAGATTCCAGACAATCCCCTTTAGAATAGGATCTGTGACGAAATTTCATTTCGTCATGTTTTTGAATCACGTGCAAGATTAAATCTGGTACTATACTAATTCATTAATATGAAACTAATGAAATTAATTAGACGGCAGACAAAATTATTCGCCCTTATTATACAGATGGAAAATTAATATGAAACTGAAATGGTTTTTGTTTGGCTGGTTGTGATATGATCCGATCCAGCCATCGCAGACACGTTTGTGCAAATTGATTTCGAAGGGGAATATTTTGGATAAAGCAATCACTTTCGTTGAATATTACAATATATTGACGAATAATTAATACTGTTTCACGCTTTATTATATTTCATCGTTGGATCCAAACATACAGTAATATATATATTCAATGACAAAAATCTCATCAATAATGGCAGGTGGATCTCTTTGCCTATTTGCTTATATGTTTCTTATATTTGTCTTTACAAAGTGTCCTGCTTTGAAACACGGTAGAGAAGTACTTTTACGTAAGTTGAAGTAAATATTTAAAGGAAATTATCTCATTTTACGAAAAAACACTGTTAAATGTGTGTTTGACTTTTACCATCGTTCCGCTAAACAAACTCTTCATTGACTCGAGATCGCAGCATTGATATCAACAGACAGAAATTGAAGACCTTGAAACAAGAGTACGCAGCATCTTTCACTATTCGAAAATCTGTCCCGGTTCGAGGTTCAGTCCCAGCTGCAATACCGGCTTGAAGCGGTCCAACCGGCTTGATTGGTAAAATATCAAGGTACAGGAAACCGGACCGGTGACTAAACCGGACAAGGTAATGGGTTAAGGGTCAGTGGGTTAGACCGGAGTCAAACCGAGGATCAGACCGGTGAGGAATAAAAAATTTAAAAAAAATAAATTTTATCACAAATTGACACAATCAAACTATTCAAAATTGAAAATTCTAAAAACTAAGTGGTAAATTCTATTATTAATAAAGTAACAATTACTAAACTAATCATATACTTGTATGTTATATATTCTCGGACATTATTTATAATTTTGAAATATTCATCCTAAAAAAATATCAAAATATATATAATAAGGGGTTCTGTTTTTTTATTTTTTAACTTTTAAATTTGAAATTTTAAAATAATTCATTATTTTTAAAAAAGAGGATGAATATATGCAAACGCGACAGTGGGTTTATGTGAGAAGGAATTCTGTTTTTTATTTTTTTAAATTTCAAATTAACAAATTATTATTTTATTTTTTAAAGAATTTTTTTAAAAAAAAAAGAAAAAAGCTAACTCGGTCAACCCACTGACCCGGCCGAGTTGACCGGGTTGATCCCGGTTCACCCGGGTCAGACCGGGTTGACCGGTTTGACCCCAAACCAGGGTCAAACCACCAACCGGACCGGACTGGAGGCCGGTTCGCCGGTTTCTTGTTCGAACCGGTCGGTCTGGTCCGGTTTCATGAACATGGGTAAATATAGCTGAACCCTTTTAGACAAGTAAAAAATTAACTGGTCCACCAACACAAGGTTGATTTAGTAGCTAATATGTGAGACAATCAACTTTGTAGGGAAGATTATACAGACTAATCAATTGATATATTTATCGTGTTTTGCAAAACTAATGTTCGTATTCATAAACTCATATATCATTCAATAATACATATAAGTAATTTTTTAATCTTTCAAAAAGTTCAATTATTTCTTATATTAACAATCGGGATACTACATTGACCGTTGGGATGGTTGGATCCAAGTCTATAACCATTCATATATGAGAGAATCACAATTATGCCCTAAGGGATTTAATTTATGAAAATTTCTAATGACTTGCTAATGACTTTAAAAAAATTATCAATGACAAGTGTAAGAGACTTATTAATAAGTTCTTAGAATTTGTTAGATATTATGCTCTTTGGTTGGCACCTAATTATAACTCTCCCAAAATATCTTATTTATTAATTATTTTGTCTTCTCCAATAATCCTCAAATTATTTGGAATCAGCTTATTATGCCAATTCTTTTATTTTAGTTTGTAGGTTATAAATATTTCTGGAGGATTATTATTATATACTACTGCATGTCATTAATGCAACCGGTTACTTTTTTTAGAGAATAAAAAGTTAAATAAATTAGTTAAAAGTATTTATTTATGAGTATTATTAGATTATATACTAGTTTATATGTGAGACAAATTAGTTTGGTGAAAAATGTTAAATATAAATATCTTAAAGTAATTTATTTAGCTTTCTTAATCTTAAAAAACCAACTTATAGTAAAAATGGAAGATAGTATCAAAATTATGGTTCGGTGTTCACTACTGTTCAGATGTCATTTTTGGTCTGTGAACTTTGACAACAATTTAGATATTTAATTAGGACTTTCATTGTAAATTTTATTAGCTGGGTAGTTGGTGGAGAATTACTTTTACGTAACCTGTGGTAAACATGTGGAGAATGTTATTGTTTTATGGAAAAATACTATTAAAAGGTTTTTTACTTTTCCAAACGGAATATCAGATAAACCACATGTTAAAATTAATAGTGGCATTGCCTTTTTCTTTTTGGCAAATAAGACATATTGAAGGTAATATATTTTTACCCCTAAATCTATCAAACTCCTGATCACTTAAAAATTAGTTTCAAGTTGCATCTTACAAAGGAAGAATTGTAAATAAATCTAGAAAATTAATTAGAGAGTGAGACATGCCATTGAACTATTGCGAAAGTTCAGTTGTATATAAGGAAGTCAATTACATAATATAGAAGTTTAATTGCATAATATAAAATGTCAATTGCATAATTTATAATGTCACATTTCATATTTAATTTTTTAATTGAAAACTTATATCCAATTCTCTCTTTTAGACAAGGTACAGGAAACCGGACCGGTGATTGAACCGGTCAAGGCAGTGGGTCAAGGGTCAGTGGGTCAAACCGGAGTTAAACCGGGGGTCAAACCGGTTAGGAATAAAAAAATAAAAATAAAAATATATTTTAATATTCCAAAAATTCGAAAAGGTAAATAGTAAATAGATTAAATTCACATAATTCAAAATTTAAAATTCAAACAACTATGTATTTGTGGTAATCACGTGCAGCCCACTAAGTTGAGTTTCTCCAATTTTCTTGCCATTCATATGCTAAAAGTTGCATTGTTTAAAATCTGCATCTGCAAGCAAGCCATCATGAGGCTTGGCTACCTCACCTTCGGTGCTGACTTGAAGCTGGATTTGTGGTATGACTACTTCATCTCTAGTGCTGGCATGTGGTTGCACTGCGTCAATAGAATATTATTACTCACTCATCCATCATCAATTCAAACACCACTTCCCAGTTTATCCAGTTCGAGGATGATGAAGGACATTGGTGTTTTTCTACTAAAAAGAAAACACCACTTCCCAAAAGGTTCAGTGTGATTGGCAACCCACCCCAGTTTTAACTCTAAAATCAAGCTTCATCCTCTGATATTATTCAATAATGTACAATGGTTCTTTATAATCACTGCTTCAACCCACACCATAATAAAAGGAAAGCCCTTTCTATAAACCTTGAGCTCATTATAATCACTGCTTATAATCATCACAGACGACAATAAAACAACAAAAACCAAACCCAACCCAAGATATTCAATGGTACACAGGTGATCATAGACAAAAACACAAAACAGAGTCACATTTCAGCAAAATGGTTGAAAACCATCACAGACGCAAACAAGGGTTTGTGATGCGGCAAAAACTAGAAAAATCGCAGGGGAAATAAGGGCATACCAGAGCAGGCAACGGAACCGGAGAAGGCAACGGAACCGGAGAAGGCAGAACAGAGGTCGCCGGTCAGAGGAGAAACTCGGCCAACAAGACGAAAGCGAACTCGGCGAAACTCAGCGAACAAGATGAACACAAGAGCAACGATCAACGGAAACGAGAAAGGAAGAGGTCGCCGGTGAGAGGAGAAGCCTTCAGAATGCTGTCACCGGCGAAAACCACGATCAACAGGACGGACGAAGGAGCTCAGGCGAACGCGCGAAAACAGACTCGGGATTCGTCGAATGGTGGGTGGGGACTGGGGGTGGGGCGGGGCAGACATTTGGTTTGGGGTTTATTTTTTTATTTTTTAAAGGGACGAAACGACGTCGTTTCATCCCTCATTCAGGCAAAAAAAATCAGCCCGTCTGACCCGTCCAACTCGGCGGGTTAGACGGGTTGGTTCCGGGTCAATCCGGTTCACACCGGGTTGACCCGGTTTTGACTGACCCGGAGTCAGTTATCAAACCGGACCGGTTTTCCGGCCGGTTCGCCGGTTTCCGGTCTGAACCAGCCGGTCCGGTTTCACACTCGTTGCTTTTAGAAAATGAGATAACGGTAATGTGATTGTTTGGG
>JANTPZ010132799.1:0-40062 GCA_025593235.1 Vachellia pachyceras
CAACATTGATATTTGTAAAAAAGGGATAGTTTAAATTATGTTTATGGGCATAAATTTGGAACCAACCAAAAAAAGGAATGTTTATTTCATGAATTTCCAAAAATTCATAAAATTGAGTTTGAACTTGGTTCCTAAGATCACCTTCAAAATTTTTGTTGAACCATTTTCTTCGTAAAACATTTTCTGGAGAATAAAATTCTTTTTGAAGACCTGGTTTGTCAATTTCAAAATGATTTTGTATTACTGAAATGTTTCTGGGTTCACCATTCATATCAGATTGGTTGGAGAACCGATCGTGAGGTCATCATCCTCCCTTTGATATGTTGTTTGAGGTATGTTCGGGGTGTTATCCACGCCTTGGATTGAAACTGTAGTAGGGAAAGGATTAACTACAGGTGTTTCAGGAGGAACATAAATGACCGAAGGAAGGGATCGAGGTACCGAGGAATAAGAGTGCCTAGGTAACTCACTCATTGTAGTTCTAAAATCTTCATATGAAGATCTAGAGGTTTGAGAAAAAGACTGTCTCGATCTGTCAAAGGAAACATGAACAGTTCCATTTGGGTCCTAAGTTATTCTGCTAACCTGAGGCACAGGTTGATCAAGTTGCTAATCTACAGGAAAGTCAATATCTTTCCACATAATTGTTTGAGGAATTGTGATATTAGCATTCTTGTAATCAGTTAAGAAAACTACTGTTTGACATCATCTCTAGGCATAAGAGCCATAGATGTAGTGGTTTTTGAGACCTTGTACTGTATCCTATATTGCAAAGATACAGGATCAGATCCGGACTTCATGTCAAGTCCTTTGAACTTGATCATGAGTTTAAGGACATCCATTATGTTTCGATCATTCAAATGGACAGTTTGGTTGGGATAACAGTTAAAGTAGACTGGTCCTTCATGAAGACCTACTTCAACTGCATCAAAAAGGGAGTCTGAAAATTTGTTATGTCTAGCATCCCTTAGACAAACAAAGGCGGCAGTATTAAGACCTTTTCGGACCAGAGGTTTTAAGGCTACTTGAACACAACCAATATGCATCCAAGTATATTTCTGCCTATGTTTTTCAATAGATTTTCGGGAAAGAAGAATAAATTCTTCTTGTCTTGGTTGGATGGCAATGGATTATTCGGCGGTTCTTATAATATAATCACGTTTAGTCCACCAACGGCGATGTTGTTGGTAAATTTCATTTGGAGAGACTTCTGGAAGAGTCCAATCGTCTATGTTTTGATTAATGTCTTGAAATCGTATTTCTTCTGAAAAAATATTTGGGTTTTTGAAAGAAGAGGAGTGTGCCATGTTTGTGTTATGAGTGTTGTTTGAAGAAGATGGAGAGGAAGAAGATGAGGAAGCTCTAGAAGAAAAGGAACAGAAAAACGAACTCATAATAAAAGCAGACAGAAAATAAATAACAGGAATATAAAATGCGAGAAAGTAAAATTGCAGAAAGATAAACAGATGGAAAAACAGAAGGCCTTAATCTCCCTTACTCAGTATCATCACCTTCAGGTTTCATAGAGGTATAGTGATTAAAGTTCATCAGAGTTTGCCAGTTAAAATACCATGTTAAGAATTTAGCAGGACAAGAGTTTAGTAGAACTAGACACGACAAGGGAATTTATGCTTTAGCCACCGCATTTTACGAGCGTATAATATCTCATATATGACACCCTACTGCGAAGACCAGAGGCTGCCCTATCCTGTGGGGCTTACACCTTGACTATCTCCGGAAGGACTCAGGCATCATAAACGAGAACTATACACTAAGATGATAAACTACCACCAGCGTGCTATCAAGCATAAATTCCAGACTCTTTTTTTTGGCTAAACCGTCAACATGGTTCTTAACAGTACAAATTCTGATGAAGGATAATTAGAAAATCTCTACTTCCCCTTCCGGCTTTGATACCAAGGTAGAGGAGACTCCCCAAAGGGGTTTAAAGAACCAGGAAGGAGAATGGAGCTGTGGAAAGTAGAGGGCCGACAGACGCCTTAAACCAAAAAACTGAAAGTAGATATGCAAATGTAAGATTAATCTTGAAATTCGAATTTGAAAAGATATTCAAAATTAATCTTGAAATTTGAATTCTAAAAGATATTTAAGATTAATCTTTATTAATCTTGAAATTCAAATTTCAAAAGATATTCAAGATTAATCTTTATTAATCTTGAAATTTGAATTTAAAAGGATATTTAACATTAATCTTTATTAGTCTTGATATTCAAAGTCTGTAATTCAAATTATGAAATTAGAATTCTCAAATTCAAATTTTGATTAATCTTGTTTGATCAAATCATATCTATTTAATCCAAACAATGACTCAACCGATTTAATTTATCTTTATAAATTAAATCCAAAAATCAATGTTAGCTATTTAATTTATCAAACAAATTAAACATTAAAACTAACATATTAATAATATTATCTATATAATGTTATTATTCAATTATATATAAATTTGAAAAACCATAGAATATTAAAGCTCGTGTTAAGTTATTCTTGCATGTGACCTTGTAGGCCCACATGAAGTTGGCAATAGGCTAAATTGAGCATTAGGCCACAAGTCGCAAGTAGCCTCTAGCAAGACATTATGACTACCCAATTCACATGAGGATCATTAACACGATGTAACCTGTCATGTAACTACGTTACATCCCTTTTGTCACATGATATTTCAGTCAATGATAAGGTATGGATGATGTCTTAATCTCTGAGTAGTCTGATCTTAGAAATGAAAACTCCTTTTTATTACAATATGGCCATAAATTTCTGAAACTCACTCATTGAGGGACCCGGTAATATCTCGACTGATGCGAGGGACAAATTCCATCTCGACCATTCACATTCGTCCACATGAGAAAACCTTAAACCCGATTATAGCATTTATCACATTTAGTTAAAGGTAACTTTTGACTAAGTCAAAACTCAGCGACTCTCATGTAGGAATCCATGATGTTCACACGTCAAAGGGTGTGCGACATGATTACATATGATATAAGCTTATGACTTGATCCATGCAACTTTTTCATAGTGGGTCGGTTCAACACCTTGTACTCTTACGAGTGCCTAAGACTTTGACTTATATCTGCATACCTTATGAAAGTCATACTGGTATTATTTCATCTTTACTCCCCTACAGAAAAAGGACCAAGGACATTAAGGATAATATTCATAATTTATCTATGGATGCAATTATCACAATAAACATGCAAAAACTATGATAATTAAATGGAGAAAATACATTAAAATAAACAATGCCTAAGGTACAATTATTGGCCCCTAGGTCACAATTTCCAATAATATCAACTCTTGATAACTTCATTTGATATCTCTGAGTCTGTAAAGTTCGATATTATGAATAAGCTTCTCAAATATTGTACCAGGAAATGACTAGGTGAAAAAATCTACTAGCTTTTTACTGGAAAAGATTTGTTGGATATTAATTTCACTCCTTTTCTGAAAGGTCACGAGTGAAGAATTTTGGTGTATATGTTTCGTTCTATCGCCTTTGATATAAATTTTCTTTAGTTGGGTAATACATGTAGCATTATCCTCATAAAGGATTGTTGGGGCATCTTACCTAAAGATAAACCATAAACAATTTGTATGTGATGTATTATTAATATAAGACATACACATTCTTGACTTGCTTCATGCATTGCTAAAATTTTTATATGGTTAGATGATGTAGCTGATATTGTTTGTTCTATAGATTTCCATGAGACATCTATACATCCATATGTAAACATGTATCCTATTTGAGATTTACCTTTATATGAATTAGAATAAAATTTATCATACGAGTAACCAATCAGTTCATACATGGATAGACATAAGTATAATAACCCTATATCCACAATACCTTCAAGATAACGAAGAATATGTTTTACTCCATTCCAATGCATTCGTGATGGTGAAGAATTGTATTTTGCTAATAGATTAATAACAAATGATATGTCGGGAAGTATGTGATTAGAAAAATATATTAACACTCCAATAATACTAAGGTATGACACTTTCGAACCAAATCACTTTTCAAAACACAGGCTTTGCTTTGAAATCTGTAAAAGCTATTCTCATAAAATCTATTATCTAAAACCTAGATTTTGCCTCAAACTCCATAAAAACTATTCTCAAACGGACTTCCAAATGAGTTTCAAGTAGTTTTCATCCCCTTCTTCGTTAATCTCTTGAGGTATAAAAGGATATTTATCAACCTACATAGGCCTCATGGGTACATAATGGATGTGACTTATCTAGGATCTTCCTATTGGAAGTTTTTTGATATAACAAGATCCCAATTTTTAGGTGCTCAATCTGTAATATGAAATAGCATTTTGTTTTCTCTAGGTACTTCATTTCAAATTCTCTCTTCAAACAATTAATTGCCTTTTAGAGCTTTTTAGTAGTTCCAATAATGTTGATATGATCAACATAGACAACAATTATGGCAAACTTAGACAAAAAGTGCTCTTAACCTAATTAGTTGAGTAAGTAATCTTGCAAACGTTAGGTTGCAAGAAGATAATAAGCTAATGTAAGACTACTTAATTGATGCATTGATTAAAATCATATAGTACTTAAATGGTCCATAGGGAGGGTGTATTTTCTACAAATATATCCCTGTATCCATTTTAGAAATGAGAGTTTCACATTGTATTTTACTTTGGTAGGACCTAAAAATTAATTTTCCTTGGAACATGTAGCATATGAGAAATCATGGTACTTATTTACACTTTAGGGCATGCCCATATGAATTCTTAGCTATTCTTCACATTATAATTGAACTAGAGTGGCCTAAACTATCATGATAAACATTAAGTTCATTGGTAAACTTCTGGTTTAGCTTGTTAAGCTGTTAGTTTGTGCTACTTAATTTCTAGTTTGTATTGGTAAATTTATGGTTACTATCACATGCCAAACAATAAATTCATTAATAAACTTCTGGCTCACTATCATATGCTTTCAAATATGCCTACAAATGTATAATAAAATGCATAAGAAAATGAATGAAACTTTTCTAATATATAATTTATACATAGACTAAATTTGTAGTGTCAAGACATTCTTAGTTATTTTTTGCTGTTGTTTCTATATGATATCGATTTCTACTAATATCCTTGAAACTCAATAAGTTTCTTTTAGATATAGAGAATAGAGTACAATTTCAATGCATAATTTTGTTCATTAAGGTAATAGAATATTAGCTCTTCCAGAGCCTTCAATGTAAAATAATTTTGCTTATTATGTCTATCATTTACCTTTTTATGGTTCTTATTAGTCTTTTTTCGATTCAGGTGGGAATTAGAATCACTAACCATGCCAACACCCATAGTTGTGTTCATTTCTACAATCTCGACTACCACCACTATTAATTCAATTGTGACATTCACTTGTGGGAGTGGAGTCGGACCCATTGGACGGAATTTATGATTTTTCAATAAAATCTCATTGTTTTGTTCGGCTATGTGAAGGTAGGAAATTAAATCAATATATTTCTTAAAACATTTCTCACTACATTGCTGCTACAGGAGCAAATTGGACGTTTAAATGTTTTTTCCACAAAATTTATTTGAGAAGTGATTATAATCATGACAGAACTATACTCAAGCACATATTTAAAGTTTTCCAAATGCAAATGCATCATTCATAACATATTTTTGAAGAGATAATCAATTTTTAGTGATTATAAATTTCTTTTTAATTTGATCTATAGAACAAATGGTTTTTTTATGTATGCAATAAAGAGATGTTGTAGCTAGTCCCAAAGATTGCATACTAAACATAAATATCACCCTTATGCAATTTTTTTGGTCCTTCGCCTATTCGAACCCATAACTTGCTTGAAAAGGGCATAGCACCCTCATAAGTAAGCCGCAAGGCTTCAAGGCTCACCCTTATGCAATTTGCTATCAAATGAACATGAAAATTTCACCAGGCATTCACGCTCAGGGAGATAGAGGAAGAGGAAATACTTATACTCAACTATGAAACTTGATACACTCAAAAAGTTACAAGGATTGGCCTTTTATAAGCATATTGTACAATAAAATAATAGGAATTGTTAGGATCAAGCGCTTACCACTAGGTCAAAAGCTATAGCTATTAGCAGGGCGCAACTCTATTTCCTTAACCCATAGTACAGCAGACGTCCAAGCGCCATGGTTCGACTATGACTTGGCCCCTCGGGCCTCTGCCATGGGATAATTGATGCCACACATTGGCCAACAATCTCCCCCTCAGCAATTGTCCTGCTGGGAATCGAACCCATGACCTTGGCTCTGATACCATTTGTTAGGATCAAGCGCTTACCACTAGGCAAAAGCTATAACTGTTAGTCAGGGCGTAACTCTATTTCCTTAACCCACAGTACAGCAGACGCCCAAGCGCCATGGTTCGACTATGACTTGGCCCCTCGGGCCTCCGCCATGGGACAATTGATGCCACACATTGGCCAACAATCTCCCCCTCAGCAATTGTCTTGCTGGGAATCGAACCCATGACCTTGGCTCTGATACCAATTGTTAGGATCAAGCGCTTACCATTAGGCAAAAGCTATAATTGTTAGTCAGGGCGCAACTCTATTTCCTTAACCCACAGTATAGCAGACGCCCAAGCGCCATGGTTCGACTATGACATGGCCCCTCGGGCCTCCGCCATGGGGCAATTGATGCCACACATTGGCCATTAGGAACAACTTATAAGGAATAACTGTAACAATTAATGTCTTATCTTCTTCAACTTGTCAGAGCAAAATGGTGAATAGTTTATTTCATACTTTGTTATCATCCCATAAACTATACTACCTTTCTCATGAGCCAATTAGATTGTATAACTTTCTCTTAAGGTAAAGCTTTGTCTAATAAAAACTTGCGGTGCATACTTTATTTTCTTCTGACATTGCCTCCTTTAAATCAAGTATGCACATTAACCATTCCAAGCATTTTCTTCAACTTGTAAAATAGTTATGCTTTCAATGGTTTTGTAAAAATATCTGCAACTTGTTCTTTAGTTGGACAATATTTAATCACAACTTTTGTTTTCTACTACTAATTCTCAGATTTTATGAAACCGAATGTCTATGTGCTTGGACCGTCCATGAAAAACTGGGTTTTTGGAAAGTGCAATTGCAGACTTATTATCCCAAAAAAATCATTGTAGGAGTATTTTGCTTTTGATGCATTGCTTCAAGCATCTTTCTCATCCATATTGCTTGTGTAGCACAACTTGTTACAGCTATGTATTCTGCCTCGGCTGTTGAGAGTACAATAGTTGGTTGTTTCTTCGAGGACCATGCGATTGTCTCCTGCCCAGTCATTGTCTATGTATCCTGCTAACTTTACATTAGAATTATTATCATAAAAAATCCCCTTAGTCAAAGTACCTTTGATATATCTAAGGATTCTTTTTGCTCCCTGTAAATGACATGCACGTGGCTCTTCCATGAATCTGCTGAGCAATCCTACTCTAAAGACAATATCTGGTCTAGTAGCTGTTAGATGTATGAGACTTCCAATCAAGCTCTTGTATTATGTTGAATCAATTCTTCTTTCATTACTTTCTCTTTTCAACTTCAACTTTTGTTCAACAGGTGTTGAGATTGACTTTGAATTTTCCATTTTGAATTTCTTCAAAATGTTTGCAGCATACTTCCTTTGAGAAATGAAAATTCCATCAGCTTGCTGAATGATCTCAATGCCAAGAAAATAAGACATCAGGCCTAAATCTTACATTTCAAAGCATTTAATCATGGCCTCTCTGAATTCTGCAATCATCTTTGCATTGTTATATAATGATTAAATCATCAACATAAAGACACACAATAAGAGTATCATCAGGTTCAACAGACTTGATATAGAGTATGCTCAAATGGGCATCTACGAAAACCATTCTGTACAAAGTAAGAATCAATCTTCTTGTACCATGATGTGGGTACTTGTTTCAACCCATGCAATGCTTTGTTGAGCTTTCATACTTTATCTTCTTTGCCTTCAATTTTATATCCTGTAAGTTGTTCAACTTACACTTCTTCTTCCAAAGTACCATTCAGAAAAGCAGACTTCACATCCATTTGATAAAATTTTCAATTATTTTGAGTTGATAGAAAGATAAGCATAAGGATTTTATCTAATCTTGTTACAGGAGCAAATATCTCAAAATAATCAACACTTAGCTTCTACTTGTATCCTTTTGCCACTAACCTTGCTTTGAAGCGATCAATTTCTCCACTGGGTTTGTACTTAGTTTTGTATAGCCATTTTACACCAATTGGCCTTTTATCTATTAGTAAGTCTGTCAGTTCCCACGTGTGATTCTTCTCAATGACATGAATTTCTTCATCCATTGCTTTTCTCTAACACTGATCATTTATAGCTTCCTCAAAACTCACTGGCTCACAATATGCAAATAAAGCAAAATTGATATTTTCCTCATCAGATGGGTCATTGCCATTACCCACAACATAGTCCTCCAATCTGGCTGGTAGTCTCCATTGCCTTTGTGGTATGCTTGATGTTTCTCGTACATCAGGTGTTGGATCTACATGTCCATTCTCCTCTTCATAATTTTTTGGAATTACTGCACGCTCCTTTTGAGCTTTGGAAGACCAATCCCACATTTTTTTGTACCATCCCATCATTCAAAAAGGAAAAAAAGAAGTGTGTCAGGGCATTTTGTGCACAGAAGGTGGAATGGAAAGGAAAGGCATGTGTGAGTTAAAGTAAAAGAAAAAAATATAATGCAGAGTCAGGGATACGTGCACGTCAAAAGAAAAAGGGTGGCTGTAGTAGGTTATGTGGGTGGCAGAAAAGAAAAAATAAAATAAATATAATGACCCAATTGTACAGTGGGGGTATTATAAATACCCCCACACCTAACACACTCCACACATCCACATTCCCCTCAAACACACACCCCCTTTGTTTTGGTGAGGAGAGCAGCATGAAAGAGTCTAAGGGAGGTGTTTTCAGTCTCAAGGTCTACTTGTGGGATTATTTGGCTAAGCAAAATGTTTTATTTCCATTAGACTCCTTTTATGAAAGTCATTCTAAATATTTTTCTCTTTCTATTGGTAGTAATATTATGTTGATTCAAGAATTTTTTGGATTTATATATTTTTCCTGTTGGAGTTTTATTAGCAAGAAATTGTATATTAGTAAAGTGATTTTTATTATTGCTTTTTGCGAGAGTAAAATTATTTATTGATGTCTAAATTATTTTTGAAAGTATTTATCTATTTTTGTTGTTGTATAAGGTTTTTTATATACATGATATTTGACCGATTAAAGTTGAGTTAAATATTTTTATTTGAGATTTTGGAAGTAATAATAAACTTTAATAACTTAAATATTTTATTTGAGGTTTAAAATTTTAAAGTTGAAATTTTTAATGCAAAGTTATTTTTTTATGTTAGTAATTTTTAGATATATTAAGGTATATGAGGATTTTTGATAAATGAGATAATTGGAAAATTATTAATGATTTTTTATGAGTATTTTGAATTCTAGAGTAATCATGATTTTGGCATAAACATTATATATATATTGTCGTGGCTTAGAGTGATATTGAAAAGTCTATAGGGGTCTAACTTCCTGAATTATTATTTTTACTACTTAATTTAGTTATTAAACTAATCTATGGTAGCGTTTAACTATGTAGATTAATTGGTGGTTGGGCTATAGTTGGTTGCTTTATTCTCAAGGCTAGTGGGATTTAGCTGGAATTGAGGTAACCGAGATTAATTTCTTTTATATACTTGTAGTGGATTGTAAGGTGTTTTCTAAACCTTATTTTCTTTATGAAAAAGTTTAATTGTGATTTAGAAAATTTTATATATTTTATATATGAAATTTATTCAGTGAAGTAGTGTATTTTTAAACAGTATGCGTGTTTTGTTATACATGAGATGATGTGGCAATTGTGATGAATGATATAAACATGGCATCGAAATAGTATGATGGGTGTGCATTTATTTTTATATGTGATATATTGTAGGGTTATTTTGGGATGAATGAAGAGTGGTGAATTATAGTGCCCCTCAACTTTTGCTGATCCTTAGCCCGGATTTAAGCTAAGTTGGTGTGGGTAGACACCTTGATCCGACTACACCACATATTGTAAAACTTTGTCGCTATCTAGCCTTGAAAATGGATCAAAAGATTTGTGATTTTCAAGGATTGCACAAGGTGCAACCCTAGGGTCGTTCTCTCTGGAGCTTTGTATACCACCAGATTTTAGCTTGTGTTTAAGTTAGTTTTACAAATGAACATTGTTTTTAATTCAAAATAACTATGTACCTAAAGGCTAAATATAAAATAAAATTTCTTTTTGGTATTTTTGAATTATGAGAAAGCAGCAAAAAATGATTAAGATGTAAAGTGTTTGATGGTGTATTCCCTCTTGAAAATGAATATAGCCATCATAGTTCACAAAAGATTAGGGAAAGTATTAGTTTTCGTACTAAGTTTCATAATGAAAACCCCAACAACTCACTGGGTCAGAAATTCCATGTAATGAACTCTATTCCATGAAACCCTTTAGAAACACTTAGTGTGTGTGCGGAAATCGCAAAGTGAAAAATTCAACTCAACACATAATTGCCTCTAAAATCAAGCACAACGAGGAAGATAGAAAAGAACAATAAAGATTTCATTGAATAGGTAGGTAAAAGTGAGACTTCACTCTACCATGTCAATCACAAAACAAGTTCAATACACAACAATCCAAGTTTGGCTCGACCGAGACCAAGTATCTATGTACAAATTACAATTTCTAACTCAGAAACCATGTAATCCATAACATAAATACATATTGAAAACTAATACTCCCCTTTTAGAACATCAAACTTAGACTATCTTCATCTTCAAGAGGAAAGGATATGCTCAGCTACTCATTTAATATGAAATCAGGCTCCAAATGGATGATTGAAGATGCATGGTGGATTGATGGTGAAATGGGTGATATTAGGGTTGTGAGTAGAGAGAAAATGAGAGAAAATGGGTTTTGTGTGTGTTCTGCCTCCTTCCTCTTCCTCTTCTTCAAAACTTACCCTATTTGGTGTGTATTAACCGTCCAAGGTCGAATCCAAGAAGGCGGGTCAGGTTTATTTTCCTTTTGGAGCATAATTTGGTGTTGATGCACGATATTCACCGCGGCAAACATGAGGTTTTGTCACAGCGAACCTCTGCCAATGGTTCATGCTTGTATGATTGAACTTTGGCCACTGTGAATTGTGAATTGCGTCACAGCGAACTTTCCTAGAGCTGTTTCCTCATGTTCTTGTTCAGAGTACTTAAAATGAAATAGAAAATATTTAAAGTATCATTTGCTCATGATGGAATTTAAGCACAATTATATCATTATTCATAGTAGATGCACCCAAAATCACACTACTCCATATCAACAACTCTAAATCCCAAATTAAGCACAAGAAGGGTCATGAAGGACTAAAATTAAATCAAAAACTCTGGAAATTCAATTATGAAAATGGTATAAATAAAGCTCAATCACACCTCCTTACTTTGGCCTATTGTAGGTGGTATGAGAGGGGGCAATGTTCTTGAAGAGGCTAGTTAACTGTTGGCTAGGTATACTAGTACTGATAGGATGTACCATGTCCAGAAGTTATAATGCGGAGCAGGTGGATAGGGGTTTAATTGCTCTTGATAATATTACGTTGTGAATTATTATTATACAAACAAACATGCTTCTTTAACTTGCATTCCTATCCTACATATGTTAGAAATTGATTTCGATTGCTGAGACGTCACGTGTCATCCCATTGTTGCTTTTTTTTTCAGGCGATACCTTTATTTCTGATAGAGGCTGAGGGAAGCAGCCAAAGGCATAATTATTAAGCCTTGTGGGCCCTTTTTAGTATTGGTATTGTATTGAATTTTATATTGCCACATAGGGCCTATTATTATGCATCATGATACATTGTATTTTAGATGACTGATAAAGAGAACTTGTGGGCACTGTGAGATTGGTTCATTATTTGTGCCAAGCGAATCAGATTATATGCTATACACCTAAAAATTCTGAGATGTCGGATTGAGGGCCTCCTTGCACTCCAAGTTTCTTCTATTGTTTTATCATGAACACTTTTTGTTGGACATCTGTTCAAAATATACATACCAGTAATGATAACTTTTGCCCAAAATTCTCTAGGCAATTCTTTAGCCTTCAGCATGCATCTCACCATATCCATGATCGTCCAATTCTTCCTTTTTACTAGTCCATTTTGTTGAGGAGTGTATCTTGTTGTTAGTTGATGCTGAATTCCATATTGGTCAAAGAAATCTGCACAAGCAAGGTACTCCTAGCCTCTGTCCGTCCTTAGTGCCTTAATTCTACAACCACTTTGTTTTTCTATAAATGCCTTAAATGACTTAAAGGCTTCTGATTTCAGTTTCAAAAAATACACCTAGGCTTTTCTGCTAAAGTCATCAATAAAAGTAATGAAATACCTACTACCACCATGTGATGGTATCTCCACCATGCATAAATATGAATGGACAAGTTCTAATGGCTTTTTTGCTCTCCAAGACTTTCTAGTTGAGAAAGATCCTCTGTGCTTCTTTCCAATTTCACAAGTCTCACATACACCATTAGGAATATTTATAACAGGCAAACCATATACGTACTCTTTTCTAGATAAATAATTCAATCCAGAAAAGTGATAATGTGCAAAGCGCATGTGCTATAACCAATCATTATTTGGTATAAATGAGCTCAAGCAAAATAATTCTTTATGTCCAACTTTTAAAGGGAATAGGCAATTAGGAGTCATTTTTACCTTAGCAATTAATCTCCCATTTTTGTTAATCAAAGTATAGTAGCCATCATGAATTTGCGTGTTGTAGCTTCTTTCTGATAATTGACCCATGCGCAACAGGTTGTGATGAAGACCAGGAGCATAGAAAACATTAGAGATGAAATTTTAAGAACCATCCTTCAATCTGATATCAATCATGCCTTTCCCTAAAATTGAAATATTTATATTTTTCCAAATTTCACGGTAGATTTTACATTTTCATTTAGTGAGGAAAATAACTCCTTTTTCCCACACATGTGGTTGGTGCATCCTGTATCTAGGTACCAAATATCTCCATCGCCTGTAAAATTGTTTGCATCTTGTATGTTGATATTGGTTTTTTGCTATATGATTGAACTTTATTTGTATTAGTTTTGTACTTGAAATTTCAGAGTCTTAGAGTCAATTTTAGCCCAAACATGACCTTTTTGTGCTTAAATGTAGACTAGGAGTTATTGATTTGGATTAATGTGATTTTGGGCACCTATGCACTGAATAACGATTTATTGTGCCTAAATTGCATCATGAGCAAACGATACTGCCAATATTTGCTATTTCATTTCAGGAACTCCTTACAAGAGGCCGAGGGAAGCAGTGCTGGAAAGTTTGCCACGGCACAATTGTAAATTCGCCGTGGCCAAAGCCAAGAAGTCAAGCAAAAGACTCTCGGGTGAGGTTTGCCGCGGCGAATATCATGCAGAACCTGAATTTTTGCCTCAGAAGGAAAATAACCCGACCCGGCTTGATGGATCCGACCCATGACGGTTTCTAATGCTAAATTAGGTCATTTTCGACCAGAAAAAGGGGGAGGCAGAGGAAGCAAGGCAGAATCACACACACACACACACTCATTTTTCTCTCATCTACACACTCTCCAAACCCTACCTTCATCCATTACCTTCACCATTCACCCATTCATCATGATTCATTCATCCATTTATCTACTGTCTCTACCATCCATGAGGAGCTGAGCATCTCCAACCTCTTGAAGATGGAGTGAGCCGGAATTCAAAGTGTCGAAAGTGGAGTATTTACTTTCAATCTGTATTTACATTATGGATTGCTTAGAATCTGAGTTGGACTTTGTGATTTGTATGTAAATACTTGGTCTCGGTTGAGACAAACTTGGATTATTGTATATTGAGTTGTTTTGTGATTGACAAAGTGAAATGGAGTTCATTTTGCGTATTCAATGAAGTCTTGTTGTTCTCTTCTATCATCCTAGTTGTGCTTGGTTTTAGAGTCAACATGCATGGATTTGATTTTGTCACTTTGCGATTTCCGTACACACACTAAGAATGCTTCAAGGATTTCATGGAATGGAGTTCATTGCATGTTATTCGTGACCTAACAAGTCATGTGGGGATTTAGAAAGAGATCATCGTATGACGCTCCGGACCCTTACGAATTGTAAAGGTTGTGATTTTGAAAACTTAGTGCGAAAGTCGATACTCTACCTAATGTTTTGCGAACTATGATGGCCTAATTCATTTTCAAGAGGAACCCACCATAACACTCCCTTTTCAATCCAAATCTGCCTTACTTTTCTTTACCACCTGAAAATACCAAAAATAAGTTTTGAATTTTGTAGTTGCATTAGGAACATAGCTTATCTTGAATTGATAAACCATTTGCATTTGCATCACGAACATAATCACAAGCTAAGGACTATTGGCACGCAATCCGCTTCAGGTGAGAACGACCCTGGGGTTGTCACTATACAATCCTTGAAAATTAAAATTAATATTCTCTATCCATTTTCAAGGCTAACCGACGTTCTAAGTTTACATTTTGTGGCTTAGTGCGAATAAAGAATTTGGCACCGTTGCCGAGGAAGCGAAGTGCCATTAGTTGTTGGATTGTGTTTTATGTTGGATAGTTTTGCATCTTTGTTCATAGCATAGCATTAGTCTGTGAATATTTTAGGATTGCATAGTAGTATATATACACCCGTTTCTACTGCATTCTGCATAAAATTCGCATTTTCGCCGTGACTAATTTCATTTTTCACCGCAACGTACGCTCAATTTCATAGAGAAATTCCTCTCGGGTGTGCTGCGCCGCGACCAAAATTGAATTTCGCCGTGACGAAACCTGCTTTTTTGAATGAGAGATACCCTCCGGGTACCTTTCACCGAGACGTAAATACGTTTTAGCCGCGGCTAACTTACCATTTTCACACCTCATTCACTTCATTCATTATAATTTCAACTCTTACATACATCATAACCGCATACACCTGAATACACTCATACATATTTTTCTCATTCATTTTTGAGTGGTTCGTTTTGAGTTGTATTCATTTTGTTTTTGGCTTGAATTTTTCTCTTGTATGCCCAAAAAGAATCAGCTTAAACCCTTTGGTCCAGAAATTGAGAGAACCTTGAGGGAGAGACGTAGGGCAAACAAAAGAAAAGAGAAAGGAAAAATAGTTAGAGATTTAGGTTTAGAAGTAGAAGAATCTAGTTCAGGAATAGTAGATAAATTAGGAGAAATTTCAGGAGAAATCATGGCTGAAAATGTACTAAACCCTCAAAATAGGAATGCAAATGAAAATCAACAAGGGAATGGTAATAGAAGAAATGGTAAAGAGGAAAGAATTGGGGAAAATAATGGAAATAATAGGAGAAGAGCCATAAGAGAAGCTACAACATCTGATGTTAATTATGATCCATTTACTGTTGCTTGCCCAAATTATGATGTGAATTTTGAGATTAAAGGATTATTAATTAATTCTCTTCCTAAATTTCATGGCTTGCCGGAGAGGATCTATACATCCAGTTGCAGTCATTGTTAATGATTTGCCAGAGTATGAAACTAGTTGGAGCCTCACTTGACCAAGTGCTATGGAAGGTGTTTCACTTGTCGCTGGAAGGGAAGGCAAGAGAATGGTTAATGAGTCTTCTGAGGCATGGGCTAATGCCTATCAAAGTTGGGTTAATCTGAGAAGAGCTTTTTTGGAGAAATATTTTCCAGCATCAAGAACTTCATCAATGAGGAAAAAAATTTATTCAGCAAGGCAAGAGTATGAGGAATCGTTATATGATTATTGGAATAGATTTCAAAACTTCTTGTGAGATGCCCTCACCATCAAATACCAGATGAGCATTTTATTCAATATTTCTATGATGGGTTGAAGAGCTAAGAAAAAGGGATGTTGGACACAGCTGTTGGAGGTTCACTAATTGATTTAACTGCCGAAGAAGATTGGGAGCTTATCAAAAAGATTGCTTTGAACCATCAACAATATAGTGTGAGAGACACTAGGGTTGTTCATGAAGTTGGATATTCAAGTGCTCAAAATAGGAGAATGGACACCCTAGAATCAAAGGTAGATTCTTTGATCCCAATTGTCTCTTATTGCTGCTAAGTTGAAGAACCTAAATTTCAATAACCAACAGCCATCCATGGATTTAGCTGCTCCAAGTTGTGAAACTTGTGGATCAGTAATGCATATTTCAAGTGTGTGCCCAAGCCGATTCGAAGAAGTTTCTGCAATGTACCAAGGGAGACCGAATCAGAAATGGGATCCCTACTCCAACACATACAATGAGGGATGGAAATCAAATCCAAAGTTCAGTTGGAGGGGTGAAGAGGCCAATGTCCAGAGATTCCAAAGGAGTGTAGGAGTTGGACTTTCCAACTCCAACATTCAGAATACACAACAAGCCTTGGTGTGCCATCGAAGGAAGATACAAATCAATTACTGCAAAATATGCTGGTGTTACTCAAGGAAGAGAAGGCTTCCACCTCAAATCAATTCAATTCACTTGCCTCGCTTATTCAGAAAGATTCATTGAAAAAAGACGCAAGATACGCTTCTTTAGAAAAAAAGGATGGAGCAGTGGGAAACAAAAGCTGAGAACTTGATATCCATCGTCACTCAACTTTCTAACAACATGAGTGAACAATAAGCAAGGAATGGAGGCTCCATGCCATCAAATATCATCATCAACCCCAAGGGATGAAATGCAATAAACTTGGGAAGCGGGAGGCAAGTGAGATTTGATGATAAAGAAGAACATAAGAAAATAGAGGAGGATAGTGAATTTGAAGAGATTCTGCAAGTTGCTGAAAAAGAGAAAAAGAGTGAGAGCACAAGAGAAGAGTTGTTGTTGAAAAGAGAGAGTGCCTCACCACAACAAGAAGAAGAAGAAGAAAGAAGAAATCTAGAGCAAAGGGCAACAAATAAAAATAAAGAAAGAAGCAAGCATGGCTCAACCTCATCAAAAGGTAAGGAGGTAAACATTCATGAACTACCTTTTCCAAATTCATACTTGATGAATAAAAAACTTGCTGAAAAGGATAGTGAAAAGGAGGTTTATGATTTGTTTAGCAAAGTAGAGGTGAATATACCATTGCAACGCTAAATATCTCAAGGACTTGTGCACCAATAAAAGAAAATTTAAACCTAATGAAAGAGTCCAAGTAAGCTCAAATGTTTCATCCTTGTTTAAACCGCAACTTCCTGTGAAATGTCAAGACCCAGGATCTTTCACCATCCCTTACACTATAGGAAAGATAACCATAGGGGAGCGTTGTTAGATCTAGGGGCTGCTATTAATGTGATGCCAAAGTCCGTTTATCAAGCCTCAGGGGTCAAGAACTTGAAACCTATATCTGTAGTACTCCAACTAGCTGATAGATCGATGAGGTATCCAAATGGGATAGTTGAGGATATTCTTATAAAGGTGAAGGACTTAGTTTTTCCTGCTGACTTTTATGTGCTTGATATGTCTAAAGAATCCATTAATTAATCGACCTTGATTTTAGGAAGACCCTTTATGAGGACAGCTAATACTATGATTAGCATGAAAGAAGGAAGCATATCAGTGGAAGTAGGAGAAAATAAGATCAATTTTAATATTTATGAGGCTATGAAACATCGTTATGAGGATTATTCGATGTTAAGTGTTAATGCCCTTGATGCTGTGGTAGATGATGCATATGCTGAACTCGAAATGGAAAATGAACTAACATGTTCACATCATGGCTCATGTGCACCATTTAATGATAACAATCTGAAAATTCCTCTTGAATCTCCCGATTCACCATTGTGCTCTTGTGAAATCATTGAAAAATGTACCCATATTGCATCGGTCGAAAGCACGCTTTCAATGCCATACACACATTTTGAGAAATCAACCAACAAGTGCATGCATGCGTTTCCCTATATAAATAGTGATGACACCTCCAGGAGAGGTATTTCAATTGATTTTGCAGAACATTTAAGAAGAGCATCACCTGAACCGGCTGAACCTGTGCATGTATTATGTGGAAAATCAAAGGAAGAGCATGGGGACGCCGACAAAACTCGTAAACCGCCATGATTATCAGGTTGTCCCTTTTCCTTCCTTAATTATTTGCTTTGAGCATTCAATGAATATGTTGTGAATACGAATGATTCAATTGTGGGGGAGGAACATGGCCAGTAGTGGTAGTTTAGTCTCTATACGTAGTGTAGGATAGTTTTGAATTCAATAAACTCCCCTGAAATTGTGATTGGTTTGTTTCCAAGAGGATTGATGTTGAAGAGAGTTATGCTTGAAAGGTTAAAATATGCATATTGTTTGGTTGAAGTTTTAGGCTTGAATGCTTATTGTGTTTTGTGTTTCCATCTCTGTGATTTTCTCTCTCTGTGATGTTTTGTCGCGACTAAAATCTATTTTAGCCTTGGCCAACTCTATTGATAGAATCGTGTGAGCTCTCGGGAAGACTTCGCCGTGACTAAATTTTGTTTTAGCCGCGGCCAATTTTGTGACTGTTCATATTTTTGCCGCGACCAAACTATGGTTCACCGTGATGAAAATCGCGACTCTTCACCTTCGCCATGCCCTTTTTCAAGCCATTTCCCTCAATTCCTTCCATTTCACGTTACCATTTCGCCGTCCCTGTCATTGCTATTTCCTCCCGTCACTGTGTACTTCACCATTGGCCTTCTCGATTCTCGCATTCCTCCACCACTCTTCGTGCCTTTCATCTACAATAAGCATTCCATCTTTCTTGTTCCATTCCATTGTGTATTGCTTCATTGTTTCATTTTTTTCGCTCTGTGTTCATAGCTGAAATCACCTGTTCTGCGATGTTCTCCACAATGAAAAAGATGATTCGCCGCGACTAATTTATTATTTTTTAGCTCTGACGAACCATAATTTTCACTGCGACCAACGATATCAGAGTTGATTTTCACTTGTGTTAATTCTATTTTTGTGCTTTCTGTTTCATTGTTGTTAGTCCATCTAGTAGCCATGCCTAGAACCAAGAGACCAAACATAGTAGACCCCCTAGCCCTGAACCTAAACCTTCCCAATCTTTTGAGGAAATTTTAGAGTTAACTAAGAAGCGTCCTTTGGTTAAGGAACGCTCATTCCCTATGACCCCTACTGACCATCATTTTGTCAATAGGATTACTCAGTTTGGCCTCACTGGCCTTGTCCGCGTGCGTACCAAGGGTAACCTCACTTTTGTCCAGCACTTCTACGTGAAGTGTCGACATGATACTAGTCTGTTCATTGATTGCTGAGGAATTGTACTTCATCAGGGCATTACCAGCTATATCATTGGTGCCCATCTCTCGTTACCCATAGTTGAGCGTGATCACTATGTTCATTTTATGAGTAACTATCCTACGGACGAGATCGCAGCGACCCTGTGTTTGCCCGGTATGGTTTAGCATGTGCCTCGTAGGTTGAAGATGTACATTCGTAGATCCAAATGCCACCCTGAAACTAAACCTTTCATCCATCTAGTTTGCAGCAACATTCTACCAACAAGCCACCTAGCGAACCTAACGAAGAAGCAGGCTCTCTGCATTTACATGTTAATGCAGGGAATCTGTTTCAACATTTCCACCCTCATTTACTCTACCCCTCATGAGGTTGTACTCACATCGAAGACCACAAAGGCCATCATCTTTCCTTACCTCATATCCGACATGTTCGTTAGGTCGCATATCCCAGAGTACCCTGAAGGCCATCCATTTGCCCCTGCCCCTGTGTTTACATACGATAGGATCCGTAGAGCTCCCGTACCCCAACCTGAGCCATACTTAGACATTGATGATCTGCTGGGTGAGAAGGAGGAGGTTCCAGCACCGCAGGTATCAGACGACCACCCGCCATCACCAGCCCCTGTATCACTTGAGAGTTTGGCAACTGAATTTCAGCAGTTCGGGTTATCATTTGAGAAGGAGCGGAGGTATCGCAGGAGGATGGATGCCCTGATTGCACAGAGCTTACGCTTCGAGTTGCCTCCAGAGGAGGATGAGGATACTAGTGCTGAGACTTCCAGAATCGGACCATCCAGAGAGGGCGGAGCAGTGAAAGGGACTCAGGAGGAGGAAGCTGCTACTGAGGTAGATTCAGAGGGTGATTCGGAGATGCAGGGGGATGCTTAGTTTTTTCTGTATTTTCTCTTGATTTTCTGGATATTGAACTATGGTACAACTGTGATGTGAATTGGATATCTCTATGTACTTTATCTTCGCTGTTGTATGTATATATGGATTTTTCCTAACGCTGTTTTCCCGGATTTCATTACATGAGTGCTTGATTATTCGATATTGCTTGCGAATGCGGAGCGCATTGATTTGTAAATTTACCTTCCAAACATTGAGGATAATGTTTAAATTAAGTGTGGGGGGAGATTTAGAATTTGGAGTGTACCCAAGTAATATTTTTGATTTTAACGTGGAACGGAAATTTATTGAAGGATATTGTGGGGCTATTTTTGTCTTGAAACTTTTGAAATTTCAAGTTTCTTTTTCAAATTTTTTGAAAAAAATAGAGGATTTGAACACAAAATTTGCTGTCTGACCAAATTCGCCACAACCTATTTCATTTTTCGCCGCGGCTAAAGGCCTTAAATAAGCAGTTCTACCTCTCGAGTGAAGTTCGCCACGACCATCTTATGGTTGCGCCGCAGCGAAAGTCACAAGCACACAGAACCACCTCTTGGGTGTGGTTCGCTGCGACCAACTTATTGGTTAGCCGCGATGAAACCTTGGTGCTAAAAAAATTTTTAAAAAAATTAGGTTATAGATTAGTTTTCGAAATAAAAGTTCCTCTTACATTTAATGTCTTTGACATCCCTGAGCAAAGCTTATGAAAATATGACTTTCATAGTTAATGCATTAGGAAGTTGATTCATGAGCCTAAGGATCAAACTATTTGGTTAATAGCATTTTTCGAGTTATTTGTAATTGATTAGCGCATATTAGTTGTGAATTTGCCTTTTGCAATTTTGGTTCTTGAGACTGTTTAATTGAGACTTTAGCCTTGTCGTAAGGATAATTGGGCCTATTTTCATTTGATTATAGTGGGTCTTTCTTGATTCGTAATCTCTCTAGAACTTGTCTTAATTCTTAATCGAAGCTTTATGATCCAATATTTTGTGAAAAGGATAGAGGCCTTCATTTCAAAACCTTTCATTTAGCCCAAACACAAACCCTTCATTATCTCACCATTTTGCTACCCCTTTGAACCATGCACTCTTGAAAACTAGCATTTGAAAAATCCAACCTTAAATGTGCAAGTATATGTGAAAGACATTTGTAGGTGAGCATTTTATATAAAAAAAGAAAAGGAAAAAAAGGAAAAAAGAGAGAAATAAAATATATATATATATTATAGATGTAAATAAATGTCTCTTGAGTCTTGCAAAAGAATTTATTCTATTTTTCTGTGCTATGTATTCAAGAATTTCATTTCACTCCATTATTTCACTCCATTAATGTTAGAATCCATCATCCATTTTAAACCTTTAAGCCCTCTTAATTCATATTATATTGATCTTGTGGTAGAGAGGTAGAATAATTACAAGCCTATGGTAGAGATTCGAATGAGCAGACCATGAGGGAAAATTGTCCTTGCTTGGTGAGCTGAAAGAGACACTTCTACCTTTAGAGACGAAGTCTTCTTTATTCGATCTCTTGAATTGAAATTTTTAAGGACTAATTTATAATTGATTTTGCCATTATGATTGCTAATCCCTTGATGAATGTTTTTACCAAGTTCTGTAGTCCTGGACCAATGAGTACATTTCCAATGCATTTATTGCTTTTAAGTTCTTGAAGAAGCTTTGTCCAGGAGTACAAAGGTTTAAGTGTGGGGGAATTTGATTGAGCTTTATTTGTATTAGTTTTCTACTTGAAATTTCATAGTCTTAGAGTCAATTTTAGCCCATACATGACCTTTTCGTGCTTAAATGTAGACTAGGAGTTATTGATTTGAATTAATGTGATTTTGGGCACTGAATAACGATTTATTGTGGCTAAATTGCATCATGAGCAACGATACTGCCAATATTTGCTATTTCATTTCAAGAACTTCTTACAAAAGATCGAGGGAAGCAGTGCTAGAAAAGTTCGCCAAGGCAGAATTGTAAATTCGCCACGGCCAAAGTTCAAGAAGTCAAGCAAATGACTCTCGGGTGAGGTTCGCCACAATGAACCATGATATTCGCCGCGGCGAATATTGCGCAGAACCTGAATTGTTGCCTCAAAAGGAAAATACTCCTTTGTCCTATTGTTGATTTAAGAATACTGTTAATACTCTTAACTAATGATTTTGTAGAAGCAACTGTGTGTTGTTACACGTGGATAAGATAGAGTCATCAAAGATAGTTACTCATATAACATTTCTTGACAAGGTTGCGATACAAAATCATTGGTTAAGAGTCCAAGGTTTGCAGGTAAGCGATGCAATCACGGTTTCAAAGCAGTATACCTTTGAGCGTCATGAAGCGCCTGTATATCCTGTCACAAAGGAAATATTTAGGTAAGCAAAATATGACAAAAAGGTATTTGACTTTTATTTTATTTGTCTTTGAAGGATTTCGGACGTACTTGGATATGCCGAATTACGAATCTGCAGATACCCATGCGGAATTCGGATCACAATGGTGGATCCAAACATAAGACACAGCAAAAGCACCGAAGGTAAGAGGATAGGAGAGGAGATGAGAGGATTCTTTGAAAGAGAAAGGGGAAGGGAGAAAACTTGTTTTCTTTTTTCGTTATGTCTGTTGCCTTTTGGAGAGCCACATTTCCCTTCTTGTAACTTCCTACTAGGGTTTAGGTTTATGTATTTGACCTAGCCCATGGACTTGGGTCTAATCCATCAAGGGTGGCCCATATCCCAACATCTCCCACTCACACTTGGTGGATTACGAGACGTGGGCCTCATCCTTCTCTCTTCTTCCTTTCATACTAGGTGTTTTGCCGTGACCGTATGGGCATGATTTCTTTTACATGTTTGTACTAGAAATCCTTTTCACAGGACAAGCACAAGACAATCTTTCTTCATGTAGCTTGAATATGGTTATTATGCCTTATATGTCCTAGATTTAACCAAAATACACTTTCACTTTGACGAATCTAATCCCTCCCAAGTCAACATAAAACTTAGATCATCTTTCTCGTATGCGTGGTGTCCACACTTATGAAATCTCCAAGTTGATATCATAAGGGACATGTCATAGACACCATCATAGTTGTGTATTTATCAGGTAATCTTCCTTTTGCCCGTATATCATTTTGATATACATCAACCGCTTTCCTAACATAATACCTTGTATCGCATCTATCATTATAGTAGGATGTACGTTAAGGTAGCAGTCATTGAAGTATACCTCCATGATAATGTCAAAGTCAAAGGACATAAGTAGAAATATTAATTTCTTGGCACTCACACAGCAACGAAGCAGGGATCCATTCGCTTGCTTCCCTTTTGCGGTTCTATAACACATGTGGTATGAATCACATGCTACGGTGTTTCTCTTATACTATAAGAGTGTATGTCATTTTAATACTTACTATCAACATCGTACGGACTTTTAGTCTACATTTCAGGCGTACCTGGAGATGGCGAATTACGAATCTACAGATACCCATGTAGAATTCGGATCACAATGGTGGATCCAAACATAAGACACAGCAAAAGCACCGAAGGCAAGAGTAGAGGAGATGAGAAGATTCTCTGAAAGAGAAAAGGGAATGGAGAAAACTTGTTTTCCTTTTTCGTTATGTCTGCCACCTTTTGAGGAGCCACATTTCCCTTCTTGTAACTTCCCACTAGGGTTTAGGTTTACGCATTTGACCTAGCCCATGGACTTGGGCCTAATCCATCAAGGGTGACCCATATTCCAACAGTCTCAAATGTGTGTGGTCTCAAAAGTGGCAACACATATTTTTTTCAAGTGTCAATACATAATTTGTTTATATAGTTCAGTGTGCTCTCTAAAAATACTGGTAAGCTAGGTCATACTTTAAGTAGGTCAATAACAAAGCTAGGTCATACTTTTTATATAGCTCTCAGAAGTGTACGGTCTCTAAAAGTATTTTACTTCTATTTAGGTAAGCTCATATGGTCTCAAATGTGTTAGTACATAATTTTTTTTTATATCGGCCAGTATGTTTTATCTTTAGTATTGTCTGTTCCCATTAATTTTATGATTCATTGAATGTATATACTATCTGACATAAGATCTGACATTTATTGTTGAACATTTGAGAATAAACTCGTCCAGCTATTATTCATATTTTGATGTTCTCATGAAAATTTTTTGTTTCGTATTTTGAAAACTATTGATTCTTACTACCATAAGCGAGTTTTGTGCATTTTTTGAAACATACTTATGTTATGCATGGTTACATTGTTATTAGCTGTAGGTTTTGACATTAATGCACTTGCCATGATAAAATAAGCACATGGATTTGTAGCTGACTTGCTGGTGCTACCAGAAACATTATAAAATTCTGGCAATTGAAAATGTTTAGTTATTAAAGTATAATGATTGCATAATTTTAACGCATGCATGGAATGAAATAGGTGTAAATGCTAAAGTTTATGTATTTTAATTGAAAGAAATGTATCAATAAAGGGTTGTAGGGAAATATATTTTAATTGAAATAATGATTGCATGGAATGTTAAAGTTGTTGGATATCAGAAGCAATGTAAATGGTTGTAGAGAAATTTTATTTGTGGGATATAATTTGATGTTTGCAATTCCAAGTGTTAACCAAAATGCTTTCAATGTAATTGCATGTCATTTGGTTATTAAGCAATAAAGTTCATAATTGTTGATTTACCACAGCATTAAATGTCAATTTGGTTGTGATACAGTGTTGGAGTCAGTAATGTAGATATCTCGTATTAAAGGTGATTATGATGTTATATCTTTTTAAATTACAATGAAATGAAATCTACCCTCGCATCGCGCGTGAAAGCAAATTCTACGTTTTTTAATACATGGGCACAAAACACTTGCCCATATCTGAAGTGAAACGGCCTGTATGTACGTAGGTATGCACGTGTGTGTGAGCACGCGCGTGTAGATTCTCACATGTATGTATTTGAAGTCCCACGGGCTTTCGCTGAGGTGATTTGGCACGCTAGTATGCATGGTTGGGAAATTTTTCCTTCAATGCTAGTATCTCGAAATCCGTAAAAAGCATCTCGAAATTTATAAATTCTTCTAGAAACCTGTAAATACTTTTCTCCTAACGGATTTCCAAACAAACAGTATTTTGCTCTCTTGGGATAGAAAAACAAGAACATTATCTATGCATTTCGGAAAGAAAACAACTTGTTAAGATCAAAATTATAAAATAAATTTTTAAAAGATCACAATTGTAAGCTCAGATAGTATATCGCATTTTAACTATAATATCCGATGACATATTATGAATTTAAGAAAAAAAGATAACGAAAAAGAGAAAATTAGATAGTAAGAGTAAATTACTCTTATTCATTATATCCATTATATCGAGAGTTGATGGTATATAATACATAAGTGATACATTATATTTATACGTATATCTTTACAATATTAAGGTAAATCAATATGGAATACAAAAGATAATGAGATATTCTGAAACATATGAACATTTACATAATAATATTCATATATGGCAAAAAAACATAATAATACTCAAAACAAAAATAATATATTTAAAATTTATATCTACTTTATTACAAAATATTCACTTATCCTCTGTCAATGGTAGATAAACCCAATTCTCCCTTAAAAATATTAAACATGTGTATAGTGAGCAACTTTAGCAATAACAATGATAAAACTAGTAGTAGTGATAAAGAAACTGGCAACAAAGAGGATGGAATTATCCCTTCCGTCTGTGTTTTTAATTAAAAGGGCACTTTAGTTAATTTTAAAATTTACAATGGTAATGGTAATTATTTTTTTTTCTCTTCAAAAAAGAGGCCTGCATTTCCATTTCGGCTATTATTAGTGTTTATTTTTTAGGATGTGGACCCGCTAAAACGTGGCAACCTGCCGTGGCAATTTATGATTGGCTTGCCCACGTAGTTCCCGGGCTCGCCAAGGTCGCAGCTGGAAAGAAATTCGGTTTCCCTCTGCTGGACGTCGAGACTTGAGAGACTTCCCTCTTTCTACCATTCGGCGTGCCAAATCCCTAAAAAGACGATGAGAAAGCTCCAATTTGAATCGCCGTGTTTTCCAGCTCTGTCAATCTTGTTATTTTTCTTTCTCATCAACTTCACTCCTTCTAACGCACTCTACGGTCCTTCATCACCTGTGGTTCAGCTCAATCCCTCCAACTTCAAGTCCAAGGTCAAAAATAATATTGAAAATTACTTTTGTTTCTCATTGTAATTTTTTTTTCACTCTTTACCCACTTTTTGATCCACTATATTTGTTTCTCTGAACGAATTCATGATGCAGCCTACTGAAGTTTTGCATCTGCTGTTTCTTTTTTTTTTTTATACAAACGGAAATTAAACAAAAGAAAAAAAAAGGAAAGCATCTTCTGTTTCTAAAACCATGTGAATATTTCTTTTTCCTTTTTCTGTTTTTAAAACCGTCTGTTCAAATTTCAGATAAAGTTACATTTGGTTTTAGTAAATAATTTTGCATGTACTCATTTTATAGATCTAATCTAAGGAACTTACCGTAATTTTTTTTCCGATTATGGGATCCTTACTTTTCATAGTTGAATCAATACACATCCTAATTCTCTTGCAGTGTAATTCGTTGAATTATCGCATTACGCTAATGCAGAAATTTATGGACCCACAACTATATCTAATTAATATATTCATCATCCTCGTGCGCATGCGTGCAAGTACTTGTTCCTGTTGTGCTCTCTTTGATGGGATATGGCTTTAGGATTATCTTAGTGATCCTAATATAATTAGGATTTTTTGTTTTATTCGGATATGGATTTGAACATTTTTCAAAGTTCTTTCCTACTTGACAGTTAGTGAGAGTGATAGCTATGTAACAGGGGTTCTGGTTATTGGTGAGGTTATGGAATTAGTGAGCAAGTGAGGTTGGGAGAGTTTCTCTGGCCTCTCGAATGCTAGGGAGTGTTTGGCCTCTCGAATGCTAGGGAGTGTTTGGCCTCTCGAATTCTAGGTAGGTTTGGCCTCTTGAATGCTAGAGAGTGATTAACTTTTGTGTTTTGGTTTACCTCTATAAAACTTACAGTCTGTGGAGGGATTTTATCATTCAATATTACTATTTTTTTTTAGCCTGATTCCATCAAAGGCACCCTCACTAACTGTCAAGTAGGAAATACCACAAATACTCACACTCACATGCACCATACGTCAATATCACTCTTAGATCAAACATTACATATTTTCAATTAAATTCTCTTTATGAACCCCTCTTGGGCGTAATATTTCTTTAGCGCTTTGTTTAATCTAGCTAGTAATACAACTCAATTTAAGAGTGCTATCTGAATGCGGCAGGTCCTCAATTCAAATGGAGTTGTTCTTGTTGAATTCTTTGCTCCTTGGTGTGGTCATTGTAAAGCTCTAGCTCCTACATGGGAGAAAGTGGCTTCTGTCTTGAAGGGTGTAGCTACTGTTGCAGCGATTGATGCTGATGCTCACCAGGCTTTTGCTCAGGTTGCTTAGTTCAAATCTTCATAGACCTGTGTTGTGCTTTGTATCATGTTGAGTCTGTTAAAACTGATATATCCCTTCTTGCAATTAACCTTCTTTTAATATGAAAATGCATTATTATAATCACTATTAATGCTGAATCTTTCTCTGGAGGACCAAGAATAATGTAAAATGTGAATCGTTACATATCATCACTGAGTTCTTGAACATGGTAGTTTGATATGAATCATTGGAATAATATAAAATGGTCCTTGTCACTTTGGAGACTTTGACATAGCTTGCGTTGCTTATTTCTTGAACTAAATGTATTAGATCAGTAATATTTTTATCACCATTCATTTCCAGCATTACTTTCTATTTGATTATGACAGAATATCTCTGTCCATTTGTTTTTAGTATCATTTAATATCCAGCTAAGATGAAACATTATCATGCGATGTTTTATTTTTTAATACTCCTGTCTCCAATAGAACATCTGTCGCTGCTTATTGGTTAAATGCTTAAATATCTTACCCATGTCAATATATGTTTCGTCATTGGTAATGTACATCATTCAATATTTAATGGTGTTTCTCTCTATGTATTATAGGAATATGGGATTAGGGGATTTCCAACTATAAAGATGTTTTCACCTGGAAAACCACCGGTGGATTATCAAGGAGCCAGAGATGTTAAACCTATTTCTGAATTTGCTCTGCAACAGGTTTTGTAAATCAATTAATCGCCCTCTTTACGTTTTGTCCTAAATTTTTGCATGGAACTGTTACTGTGGGTGTATGAGAAGCATTGTTGCTATTCTCATGCAGAAATTTGTGGCATGCGGAAAAAAATTTCTTTTACATTTGGATATGGATTGGACAACTAAATGTTCATAACAAGTACTTTACTGAACTACACACACATATTTTTTACATTGCTTGGAGTCTGATATGAGTTTTGATGTTCATGGTTTTACTAGTAGTTTGCTTTAAATTTTATATTTTACATTGATTTTTTGGCCTCGCAAAGATATATAAAGCTAGTCTGGTAAGCTCAAGGAAATTTTATATTTCTGATGAATTTAAAAACTATAATATATATTTTATTGAGTATTTAAGCTTCTATAATAAATTTATGCAAAGATGGCCACTTGAGGTTATATCTCTAATGTGATTTATTGGTCACTCCTAAGTTTTTTGTGTTATTGAAAGTTAGTTACGCTTAATTATTGCATGCTAATTTTCTGTCTACATCTACAGATAAAGGCTCTTTTGAAGGAACGTTTGAATGGAAAGGCAAAAGGGGGATCTGGTGAAAAGGCAGAATCCAGTGCTTCTGTTGAGTTGAACTCTCGCAACATTGATGAACTGGTTCTTAAAAGCAAAGATCTTTGGATTGTTGAATTCTTTGCCCCTTGGTAATTGCATTATAATATGTTGAATGTAGTATGACGGTGACTTCCTATAGTTGAACAACAAGTCATGAGTTTTGGATCGTACATATCTATTGCCTAACTGAACTGAAGGTACTTCTACTATCATATCTAGAGCTTTATCCATAATTTTTTTCTTTTATTTCTTGAAGGTGTGGCCATTGTAAAAAATTGGCTCCTGAATGGAAAAAAGCTTCTAATAAGTTACAAGGGAAGGTGAAACTGGGTCATGTTGACTGCGATGCAGAAAAGGTACGCTGTTAAGTAATTAATATAATTAGCCTATTCCTTTGCGTTGACCCCAGCGTAATTTTGCTTGTGTTTTTAATTTTTAAATCAGGACCTACAAATTTAGTTGTGTTCTTAGCTTCTTAACCTCAATTTGAATGATACTCAAGACATCTTTACATATATCTTTGTATTAATCATTCCTTAGACTTGTTGAGCAATAGCTGAAGTTCACTATTAAGCATACCCAAAAACTGGTGAAGTAGTTCTTTAATAATGGACAAATAGATCATGAATGAGCTGAATATCTACTGAACAATGGTAAAGTGAAAGAAAATTGATAAAACAGTGCGTTATTGCTCTGGTTTCTTAGAAACCAGACCTCTTTTATGTCCGTCGAAAGTCTCCTTACTGTTGTTTTTACTTTGTTAATACCGTCATACTGAAGTGACATACCTTCAAACTGCTTGAGTTGTTTTCTTACAAGCTGAGTTCACCTGTCAGTATTGGACAATACCAAAGGCTTCAGTTGATACAGGATAATATCTAATCTGATGCTTTTAATTTTCATAGATTGACATTTCCTTTAGGCACAATATGTTTAGAGTTTGAGGCGTCAACATGTTTGTTTCATGTCAAGATTCAATTTCGTAGCTTTACATCATTCTAATGTCATCATTTAAATCTGGCGGCTTCCCATTTCTTTCACCTTTTTCCGTTTTACATCTGGATAAGGCAGTCTTATTATAGTTATTCAAATTAGCTTAAACTAGATTGTCTTTGCTTGATCTTTTTCTGCATTTTTTTTTCTTTTTATCGTCCCTAAAAATTCTGATAGTACTGTTGTTACCAGTCTTTGATGAGCAGGTTCAATGTTCAAGGATTCCCAACTATCTTGGTATTTGGTGCTGATAAAGATATTCCAATTCCATATGAAGGTGCACGGACTGCCTCAGCTATTGAATCATTTGCGCTAGAACAGTTGGAAACGAATCTTGCACCACCAGAAGTCACTGAGCTAACGAGTTCAGTAAGTTTTAGCATTACTTCGAATTCTACTCAATCATTGGTTAGTTTGTACAAGGGCAGATAGAACAATTTTACATAAGTTATTTCTATAGGATGTTTTGGAAGAGAAATGTGGTTTGGCTGCAATCTGTTTTGTTGCTTTTCTTCCTGACATTTTGGATTCCAAGGCTGAGGGGAGGAATCGATACATTCAACAATTATTATCAGTTGCTGAGAAGTTTAAGAGGAGTCCTTACAGGTAAGTAGATAGCAATCATTTTTACTTAACTTTTAGCTTTAATATTGCCTTTTGAGTTTGATCTTAAAATATTCTTGTCAAGATATTTTTACGCTGTAAAGTTTCTGATAAATTTGAGTTTAATTAGTTTTTTTAAAATGTAAACCATGTTCAAATATGTAGAAGTTATTGAAATGATAAAGAGTAAGTTGCACAAAGCCATACAAGAGTCTTGTTATTTGTCATTCATGAATAGTGCAATTCCCAATAAACTTTACGTCAATGTAATTACCATTGTTGGTCTTTACAGTTTGATCGACGTTTAATTTTGATCCATGTAGTTTTACACCATGGTTTGAGTTAACATCATTAAATGTAGGTATCAGAATCAAAAATCGTTGAAAGTAAAAGAATGAAAACCAAAACTCATCTAATTCTTGTACATTTAACAAACTTTGGTTTTGGTCCTCTTGCTGGTTTAGGTCCTTGTACTTTTAATGAATTTTGAGTTTGGTCCTTATATTTAACAAGCATTAACTCAGTTAAAATGATACTGAGTCCTTATGAAACTATAGAGATTGAAACCTAAATTCAACCAAGCTACAAGTACTGACGGTAATAGTAATCCTTTTACATCTTACATTCATTCTTCCATGTTGCAAAAGGTTTGGAGAAATGGCAATAGTTGGATGCCTGGTTATTTTTTTCAATATCAAAATCCGAAACATATATCCCGAGCATGAACCCTTTTTAATTTGAAAGAATTTTAGGCTTAAAACTCCCACACCTGAAGTGACATCTAAAATGCCTGTAATTGTAACCAAAATAATAAAATGCCTAAATAGAGAAGTTGAAGGCTAGTATTTGGTGTCAGATAAAGATATCTGAAATATTTAATACACTCATTCGCCTTTATTAAGTTGTGCATGATGATAATAATTTTACCATAAAAAGTTAGTTATGAATGAAGGATAGGATCAGATGTGGACACTGTGTGTACAAAATACGGGTATTGGGTATTGGAAAGCCTATCCCTCCATAATAAAATTCCATTGGTGCTTTCCAAGATTGGCTGATGTATCCTTTATGCTGAAAATTAAGTACCCTAAGTACTCCGCTGGATCTCTATAATTGCTTACATCATATGTTTTGCAGCAACCTTAGTCATGACTTGTGTTGTTTCTTTTTGGGGTGTGTCTCCTACAGCTATGTCTGGACGGCAGCAGGCAAGCAGCCAGATCTTGAGAAGCGTGTGGGTGTTGGTGGCTATGGTTATCCTGCCCTAGTGGCTCTTAACCTTAAGAAAGCTGTATATGCTCCGCTCAAGAGTGCTTTTGAGCCAGAACATATTGTGTAAGTCTGTTATTCAATTGTTTAAACTGATGGAAATAATGAATACCTTTATGGAGATGTACAAGTGCATGAACATTGTCAAATTTGCTTTCAGTGAATTTGTGAGAGAAGCTGGACGAGGCGGAAAGGGCAATTTGCCCTTGGGAGGCTCACCAGCCATTGTGAAAACAGAGCCATGGGATGGAAAGGATGGAGAAATAGTTGAGGAGGATGAGTTCTCTCTTGAAGAACTGATGGGGGAAGATGATGCTTCTAGCAAGGATGAGTTGTGATACGTGAAAATAGGGATAATATAGGAGGTAAAACTTGAGGTCCTAGGCGATTTTGAAGTCAAAGGAAACATGTCAGCATTTCTAGAGTCATTGCTTTTATGATTGAATGGTCAGGCTGGGATTGAAACGTATCGTGTTCACCGTTCAATACTATGTGATTGCATGGTCCATGTCAAAAAAAAAAAAAAAAAGGCAGGGTTGGTTACTTGTGATATTTTATTTTTTAGTTATTTTTAACGTTAGACCATAAGATCTGTGCAACCTTTTTCTTCCTTTCTAACTTTTTCACAATATTAGCTCCTAATTTTTAAGGGAAAACATCAATAAAATACCCGAAAAATATCAAAAGGATAATGCAGTGCTTTGAATTTGCGGGATACACGCACCAATTTGGAATTTGCAAGTGTTTGAGAAAGACCTCACTGCCCCTATTCTTTCATATTAGTACATGGTGCTCAGTTTTCAGAGTCTTTAACCCTGCACGTTCTAATTCTTTCAGCATCCACGCCCGTTGTTGCCTCATCTCAGTTGTGATCTTCGTCCTTCATTAGCCCAGCCCAAGTGACCATTTATACTTTCAAGCCAAATCCAAATACAATGGAATGGATGTGGGGTCTCTCCCTTACTTTTTTTGACATTCAATTTTTTTTTTAATCTTGACTATAACTTGTGTATTTTAGAACACAAGCCTTAAGATGTAATTTAATATTTAATTTACGTTTTAAATTATTAAAACCGTCACAACTTAAAAAAAGATATTTTTATCTAAATTATTTTGTTATAAAATATATTAATATGAAAAATTTACTTTAATTGAAAAATTTGATTTTAAATTATTTAATAATATTTTTTTCATTATGACATTCAATATGATTTTAGATTTGGCATATTTTAGCATAAGGTTAAAGATATTAATATAAGAACACTTTAAGAACACTTAGTGTGTAAAGAAATTACCAAGTGAAAAATCCAATTCAACACAATATCGCCTCAAATATTAAGAACAACTAGGAAGATGAAAGATAACAATAAAGATTTTATTGAATAGGTAGAAATAAGACTTCACTCTACCAAGCCAAACACAAAGCAAAATCAATAGGCAAGTAATCCAAGTTTGTCTCGACCGAGACCAAGTATTTAAGTACAAATCACAAGTCCTAACTCTGAAACTATACAATCTATAACTTGAATATAGATTAAAACTACCACTCCCATTTTAGCACTTTGAGCTCAAGCCATCTTCATCTTCAAGAGGAAGGGAGATGCTCAGCTACTCATAGCAAGCAGTCAGCGCTCCGGATGGACTAATGAAGGTACATGATGGAATTGGGGATGAGATGAAGTGGAAAATAGGGTTTAGATAGCAATGGAATGAGAGAAAATGGAAGAGATGAGTATAAAATATGTGTTGAGTGTTTTCTTGCCTCTCCTTTGGTGCTCCTCCTGGAACTTTACCCTAAATGGCATGTATTAATCGACCTGGGTCAGATCCCATAGGATGGGTCAGTTATTCTTTCCATTTGGAGCCTAATCTGGTGCTGTTACGCGATATTTTCCGCGGCGAACCTCTCCCAAGATTTCTTGCTTATTGCTTGATCTTTTGCTGTGCCGAATTATGAATTGTGCCGCAGCGAAATATTCCAGAGGTGTCTCCAATTGTCATTTGCTAGAGTTCCTGAAATGAAATAGCAAACATTTGAAGTGTCACTTGCTCACGATTATAATTAAGTGCAAATGTATCATTTTTCATGGAAAATGCACCCAAAATCAAGCTAATCACAATCAACAACTCTAGTTTCCAAACTAAGCTCAAGAAGGGTTATGATTAGGCAAAAAATGCATTAAATGCTTTGGAAATTCAAGCAAGAATGCTAGAGAAATAAATCTCAATCAATTATAATGAAGAATAGCTCAATAAAGCCTCTCTAAAGAGTAGATAGCAATTACTAAAGCATAGAGAATATAATGAATGATTTATAGAGAATAGTTTGAAGGTAATGAATGTCGGAAGTTATTCATAGTGTTTGTCACTTTCCTCTGTCTTGAATGCTTGATCTTTTATAGCTGAGGAGTAATAAATTAGCCGTTAGACTCAACTAATATCTGTTACTCCCATCACCAACATATCTGCTTCGCTGTTAGTAAAGCAATTAATGCAATTTAAATGAAGGACGACGAAGATGGCAGATGAGTGTTAAAAGCTTCTTATCTGAGATTGAGTTTGCTTTTATTCCTTATTCCATAAGTCAAGGTTCCTGCATTTATGAGAGCAGTTAGATTTCAAAAAGGTTTAGCACAGATAAGGAAAGATTTGGTAGAGCGTAGTTGAAGCTGTCAAATATATAGTTGTCAGACGAAGTAGTGCACGAGCATGATATTTCAATGCTCGAGTTTTGCAATGTAAGTTTCAAAGGAAAGCTCAATGTTTTAACTTAATGCTAGAGCATAGTATGAAAGTGTTTGAAAAATGATCTTGATGCTCAAGCATTAAAACATAGTGCTTCAAGTAATATCAATTCTATGTGTTAGTGCTCGAGCATAGGAAATAATTTTGCAAGTAAAATGGTTCTGTGCTTGAGCATTAGATCTTAGTTCTTGAGCACTAATTATACTTTTGAAGTTTGCTCGAGCATTAAGTGCAAGTACTGAAGAGATGTATATTTTAAGGACTTAAATACTCCAGCACTAGATCATGGTGCTCAAGCATTGGGAGTGCTGGTACCTTATGCTGGAGCCTTTTCAGAAAGTATAAGTGAACAGTAAAATTTTGGGCTCGATGCTCGAGCATTAGCAATGCTTGCAGTCATTGCTGGCAACATCCCTTCACAGCATAGTCTGAGAAACCCTTAACACTCAAGCACTGAGTCCCAGTGCTTGAGTATTAGCAATGCTCTTGACTTCTACTCTAGTAATGCTTGACAGTACTATCTGACAGCCTAGCTTTGGAGTTCGATGCTCAAGCATTGGATCTCGTGCTTGAGCATCAGCAATGCTTTTGGCTTCTGCTCGAGTATTTTGTGACAGCATAGCTTGTAACTCTTGTTTTGAACTCAATGCTCAAGCATTGAGTTGTAGTGCTTGAGTATTGACACTACTTGCATCAATGTTGAGCACTCAGTGATAGCATTACTCAAAATCATAAGTTCTAAAACATACTACTTGAGCATTATGTCCTAATACTCAAGTATTAGCAATACTTTGACTTATTGCTCGAGCATTTTCAGAAAGCACTAAGTTATAATTTTGAAAAACTAACAGAAGATGCCAAACTTAAGGATTCAAGTTTCAAAGCATTTTTCAACTTCATAATTCTTGCAAAACATGAATTATGAGATTTTGCATAGACAGAGTGAATGAACAAAGTGAAATGTGAACTTAAGAACATGATTTTCATAACATAACATAAAAACGTAGAGTTCAAACAACACAAATGCAAAATGCAAAACACAAAATACCCAACACAAATTCTAATTTATCTCCCCCTTTTTGTCATACATCAAGAAGGGTCACTGAGGAGAGGAAGCAGGAACAACAGGGGTGCTAGATGTAACACTCCTTATTTTCCCATATGAGCTTCACAATAGAGCACTAATGAACCACTCTTGGGCCTTAGATAACTCAAATTGGCCAAAGAAGTTATATGGAAAATTTTCAAAAACGAGTTACTCTTCATTTGGACGATTTCCAAATTTTTTGCCCAACTTTGAAAAATGATAACTAATTCTAGAAATATCAAAATCAAGTGGTTCCAATTTCTATTTGATGCTTATCAAGTAATCTACAGGGGAAAAATACTCACTAGTTCCAAAACCTTCCCAATTGATACATTTTATCCCATAAAGGTGTACTATTCAGTTGGTAACTTTTCATTTTTCCATATTCATCACTCAACTTTGTAACATCATAAATCTTTATACAAATGTCCAAATCTGGGACTCATTTTAAAGATTAACATGTGAGCTATTTAACTGGAAAGTTTTAGCTCGGAGTTCGTTTGCTATTTTTCATCGCCATTTGAAAATTGGGCAGATTTGAGGGTTTTGGAACCCCTTTTTCATGAAAACTTAACTTTTCTTAAAAATTTATCAAAACCTCTTTTAGTTAAAACTCACCCTTTTGCAATGCATGATTGCTAACTTAACATTCCTTATCATTTTAGCCCATAATCATGCATGCATTATAAAATATCTACCTACTAATCAAGTAGAGGTTTATAATTACAAGACTACATCATCTTGCAAAATAAAGTTCCAACATTTCGTATAAAGTTCCATACGCAAGAACATCATCTTCATTCATCCATAACTTTACTCTTACCCTTACCTGAACTTGTACCTAGCATAATTAGTTGGGGAGTAATGAGATTTTGGAAAATCCCAACAGCAAAACTTTCTAACACACTTTGTAAAATAGCATGACAACTTTCAATATAAGTGTGAATTCATAAAAGTGGAACATGCAACAATTAAATGCATATGGCCATAGTATAGAAAAGCACATATTCACACTTTCATCATCATAAATTTCAATACAAGTCATGCATAATTCAACACATTTTTCCAAAGCAATTTAGCTTAAGGTTATAGGGTTTTGCTACCTTGTCTCTTTAGTTTTAGCTTTTCTTGGGCTTTAAAGCTCTCTTGGTAACCTTTCCCAATAGGCTCTTTGTTTCCTCAACTTCCTAAACATCACATAATAATACATTAATGAATTTCCAGCCATCAACCATACAAGAAAATTACAAAAACACAATATTACATTTATTTCTCTTTCATGACCCTTAAAACTTTGAAACTTGTTCTTATGATTTAAAATGCTTCCTAAATCCATTCCTCACTTTTACCCCACACAAATTTTCCTTCTAAAGCCATTGGAAGCATTAAAATTATCAAAATCCCAATCCCTCTATTTCTTTTGAATCAGCCAAAAAAACAGAACACAAGAGGAAGTTTGGATATTTCAAACTTTTCTCATGTATACTTGCCTAAACTTGATTCCGAACTACTTTCCATGCACCATATAACTCAAACACAACTCTACCCTGTTAGAAAGGATTTGACCAAGAGGGGGTGAATTGGTCAAATAAAAAATTAACACTTTAAGACACAAAGATAAACCAAAGTCATTGAGAGTAAAGAGGAAAGATGAGCAAAGTGATTTATCCTGGTTTTGTCTTCTTGACCTACGTCTAGTCCTCAAAGCTCCCTTGAGATTTAAAATTCACTAACAACAATCAGCTAAGGCTTTATAGGTCTGTATAAATGGGAATACACTCCCCGTTCTCTTTTCACTAAAACAGAGTAACACTCTATTTTCTGTCTCTCTTTCAGCCCAATAAACTCAAAGTCCCAACCTTGAGTTTCTCACAGGTTTACAAAGTGTTTTTGCTCAATAAAGCCTTTCTTAAAAGAGTAGATAGCAAATAATGAAGTACAATAAGAATATTAAAGGGATTACAGAGAATGAAATGAATAGCTTTTAATGCTGAGGAAGTTCATTCCTCTTCTGTATTGAATGATAGGCCTTTTATAGTTGAGAGTTGATGAAGTGTCTGTTAGACTCAATTAATACCCGTTACTCTCAACAACGACCATTTGATTCTTCATTAATGGCATTTAATGCTGTTCAGTCAGACAACGGTGGATTTTGCAGAAGAACGTTAAAGCCTCCGAGCCTCGGAACATGCCTGTGCTTCTTTCCTTATTTAATGTCTTAAACTTTTGCATTTAAGGGAGCAGTTAGCATTCAAAATGTCATTACACAGATAAGGAAAGTAGATGTGTAGCATAGGTTGAGTGTGTCAGATATAAATTTGTCAGACAACAGTGTTCAAGCATAGCTTTCTCAATGCTCGAGTGTTGTTTGAAAATTTTCAAAGAAAATTTCAATGCTTTGACACATTGCTCGAGTATTGTATGAAAGTATTTGAAAATAATCTCAGTACTTGAGTGTTAAACTAGGATACTCGAGTACTGCCAATGCTTTGTAAGTTTACTCGAGTATTCTGTGAGGGTATTGAGGTGAAGAGTTGAAAAAGGACTCAATGCTCGAGTGAATGATGAAAATACTTGAGTACTGGAAGTGCAGGAAGTGAATGCTAGAGTATTTTCAACGAGTATTAGTGAACAGTGAAATATTTTATTCCGATGCTCGAGCATTAGAAGCTAGTGCTCGAGCACTAGCAATGCTTTGGCTCAATGCTTGCAGTATTTTCTTCCAGCATGTTGTGAAAGGCCTCAACACTCGAGCACTAAGAAACTATGCTCAAGCATTGGCTTTGATAGACGCTTTTACTCGAGTATTGCTTGACAGCACTGAAGGAAAAGACTCAATACTCGAGCACTGGAGTAGTGCTCGAGCATTGGCTAAGCTGTACTAACAGTGTTTGAAAAACATTGAACACTCGAGCGCTGTATCTTAGTGTTCGAGCACTGGCCATACTTTCAGCCAATGCTTGGATTGTTGACTGGAGGTGTTTACTAAAACCTCAATTCTCGAGTACTGTGAACCTAGTGCTCGAGCATTTGCTCTGCTGTCAGCCAATACTTGGAGTACTACATTGCAGCACTATTTGAAAGCCCTATTTTAGCCTAATGCTCGAGTATTGAGATACAATGCTCGAGCATTGGCAATGCTATCTGCCAATGCTTGAAGTGTTCACTGAGAGCATAGATTAAAATTTCATTTTTAAAACACGATGCTCAAGTATTGATTTCCAATGCTCGAGTATTGACAATACTTCATGTCAATACTTGGAGTATTTACTGAAAGCACTGATTTTTCTGAAGTTTAAAGACCACAATGCTGGAGCATTGAATTCCAATACTCGAGTATTGTTGATGTTTTGATAAAAACACTCAAGTATTTTCATAAAGCACTGAAAACAAAAGTATTCTCACAAGTTCAAAGATATTTTCAATTGTCTAGATTTACACAAAAGCATTTATTTGTTATCATCAAAACAAGGTATCAACATTCTCCCCCTTTTTGATAATGAAAAAACCATAAATCAGCAATTGAGAATATGAAGATAATAACATAATAACTAAAAATCAGCAAATGAACCAGAGAGCATCATATGAACATAAAAACCATGTAATGCACAAAAACTTAATCACCAAAGTTCATACATTTAAGAGTACTCAAGCAAGAGTACAAAAGCAGTTAAAAAAATTAAAATAAGCATATTAAAGTTCAAATAGCAGCCCATCATCAATCCAAAAGCACAAGCACAGATTCTGTTTTCACCCCTGTTTTGTCATCAGCAAGAAGGGTCACTTAGGAGGAGGAGAAGGTGCATCAAGGATAGGCTGTGGTATATCAATGGAAGGAGAGGGAGCCATGGAAGAGACTGGATGTAATATCCAGCCTTTTTCTGTAAATTGTAATGGAGGCCAACCCGGTAGTTATGAGATGAGATAAGGCCTAGAAATAAAAGTACAGAAAGAGAATATGTCAATGGACCAAAGAGACCCTGGTCAATTTAGTCCTAAGGCTTTGAAATTACTAAGAATATAAGCCAAAGACGTAAAATGTCATTAAGTGCAAAGACCAAGGGCAATATGGTCATTAGATAAAAAGGGGTCTGATCCGACTAAGCCACAAAATGTAAACTTAGATCTTTGGTTAGCCTTGAAAATGGATCGAGAATATTAATTTTGATTTCCAAGAATTGTATAATGACAACCTCAGGGTCGTTCTCTCCGGATGCTAGTTGTGTACCAATAGTCCTTATCATGTGCTTATGTTCGTGATGCAAATGCAAATGGTTTCTTAATTCAAGGTCAACTATGTACCTAATGCAACTACAAAATTGAAAACTTGTTTTTGGTATTTTCAG
>JANTPZ010132800.1:0-10926 GCA_025593235.1 Vachellia pachyceras
CTCAGGTCCCAAACATTCACAAAATTACAAAATGGTCCCAGGAATAGCTGCTCGGGTTGTAAATGAAAGCTGCTGAGGTTGTAAATGAAGGCTGCTGAAGTTGTTAGAGGTTGTAAACGAAAAAAAACAACCTTTAACAACCTCAGCAGCCTTCATTTATAACCTCAGCAGCTTTCATTTACAACCCGAGCAGCTATTCCTGGGACCATTTTGTAATTTTGTGAATGTTTGGGACCATTTTGTATTTAAGGCTAATATTTGGGACCATTTTATAATTAATTGCCTTGCTTGGGACCTGAGGGTAATTCTCCCTTAAATAAATTGACTGGTAAGCATGGGATTGAGTCCCCATTTTGATATATTATTTTTGTGATTGTTATTTATTCCTCAATGTGATCTATGGTGAGTGACTCTCATCAGCTATCTCAATGGTACTTGTATGTGGAGAGGGTTTGAGGGGTCAAAGTGTGTTTGCATAGCTGTATGTGTGGGTTGTACTACCTATTTCGGTCGGTACTTGTGAATTGATGGTGAATCATTTAGATATAACTACTTTGTGGTTTCTGATCTGGTGCTTGTCAGCGTTCTTAGCAAAGAAGATGTGGGTGTTTCCTTGTCAAAATGAGTCAATGATGATGCCATATTTTGCATAAATCTTGTAAATATTCTCAAATTTTTGTAGAAGTGTTGCTGCATCGATTGGGTGGCTCTTTATATCACAATCACTATAGAAAATATTGTTAGTGTGGTAGCAAGCTTTGGAGGGCTGGCTATTGTTATTCTATTCTATTGAATTTGATAAATTCCCAAAAACAAATTGACTGTCTTGATATTTGGTTTTTCTTGTATGGTCGACACAGAAGTCTAAGAAAGCTCATGATACTATGATGAAGATCAAGAGGAGAAAAACACTTACGTTGAGGCTTATGGCATGTTGACATTTGCTTATCAGATCAACGGTATACCAAAGGTATATTAATGATTTGAATTTTATATTTTCTTATTCTAAGCCTGAGTGACCATTGATTTCATTCTTGTTAACGTTATGTTGCAATTTCTAGTTGATTTTGTGGATATGGTCGATATCTTTTGGTAGTAGTGGAATCGATATGTTATAGATAAGGTAAAATAATCTCATGTAATATCTTAATTCAACCATTCACTGTCTTGAAAATGTTATAGTAAGACCTTCACGCATCAAGTTAAACTTTTCCCAGGTTTCTTGCCATTAGAATTTATGAAAGTATTATCACCAAAAAAAAGAATTTATGAAAGCATTCCTTCTTTTGATGCTGCTTTGTTTGTATAAATATTGGAAAAGGTAGATGTTATGTTTTATTCTCATTCAATGTTGTAACTTGTAATTAAATTTTCAAATTTAGAAAATTAATTGAATTACTTGGTGATCTAAAGGTATGAAGGTTCTTTTCCATTTCTTTGGCTGCCTTCCCATGTAATAATTTGATTATGATATTTATTTGTTTATAACAATATTGAATGTCTTTATATTGACATTTTTTTGGTGATCAATTTTGGCAGCTCCTATGCAATATTTAAAAACGTGATAATCCCTTCAGTCCAAGAGAGCAACAGCATGTGGAATAAAAAGTTTGGACTCAACGATCCAACTAAAGAATTGAAGAGAGAAATTGTTTCCTACAACATTTTGATGTTTTGTCAATCTTCAATATAATGCTGCACAAGGATTGAACCATACAGACATCAGAACAAGTTGAATGACTTTCTCTTTCTCTCTCCTCCATGAAGTTCCTCATTGAAGTTGAGAGACAAACTATCTCACATGGGATTATCAAGTTTTCCTCGTCAAAGTTGCGCATATAAGGATCATAATTTTGTTCCTTTATTCATATGTAGAAGTGTATATAATGTACATCAAATTAAAGCCAAGCAAAAAGAGATAGACAAGTTTGATATGAGATGATTTATGATAATTATAAAACGATATTTGTATGTATATGAATATTATACGTACTAAACGTTTTATAATATAAATTTTTTTGCTTAGTCTTCTCATTATCCACATGTAAAAAATCATGAGTTGATCAATTTTACAAAGCCATGTATTGTATAGAATAGTAAGATTACATTACAATAAAGAATTGCAAAATTGCCAAGTTTGACCAAAAGCGTCGTGGTAAACTTTAAGAATGTCTGCCAGCTTCTTGTAGTTAGTCTGACATGCAATCATAATAGAAGTAGTGCATCATCTGGAAAGAAACTGAATAGGTTTAGGACAATGCATGCTAAGTTTGATTCCTTAATCTGACCAAAAACTTGGTAAGTTTATAGGACCATGCATGCTAAGTTTGATTCCTTTAATCTGATGACCAAACAGTTTGTTTCGATTAATCATGCAGGAGAGAGACTGACGCCAATATAAACAAATGTGACGAGAGAGGGTCCCCCTACCTCAGGCCTTCCCCGGGGAAATAGAAGCAATTTTTTTCCTTTTTAAAATAGTGTTAAGCTTCATGAGTAATTATGATATTACCATGCATCAGTTCCGTTTGAATAACTATTCGGATAATAACTTTTGATCAAAATGCATTTTGAAAAATGATTTTTAATGGAAAATAACTTAAAAAAATAATCTCATTAGATAGTACATATATTATTTTATATTGTGATAAAATTAGAGAAAAAATAAAAGGATAAAATGTAGTTAGAATGTTTTTTGGCAAATAAAAAAGTAGTTAGAATGTCTTAAGTTACGACTTAACATATTTAGTCGTGACTTGAAATTTTTATGTCTATGTCGCAATTAGGAGTATCCTATGTTGTGATCTAGAATGTTCAGATCGTGACTTATAATGTTAAGGTCGCAACATTAATCACCTTTTGGTAGGAGTTTTTTTTTCTCCTTTTGACTTTTAGACTCTGAAATACATTTTTGGCTCAAAATAATTTTTTCAAAATGTGTTACCAAACAATGCTCACTAATCCATAATGCATTTTGAACTCTAGAACGCATTTTAGACAACCAAAATGTGTTGCCAAATAGAGCATATTAGTGTGTGTTTGGGAATCCATTAGAAGAAATGAGTTTACAGATTTCGAGAAGAATTTACGGAATCCAAGAAGAATTTTATGGATTTCGAGATGGTTTTATCTTAACTTACATACACCGTTGGGAAGAAGGAATTCCCAAACAAACACTCAATCTATTTTAACTACATTTTTTATTCATCAGAATTAATTATTTAGTATTTCTTACAAATGGTAAGGTCGAGAAGTATTTGAACTATTCAAATTTTATCTAGATGATCCAAATTTTATTTTTATTCTTCTTTTTAAAAAATACTATGTATAAAATCCGAAATAAACATAATATCTTACATATCACTTTTTTTAAAAGAAATGATTTTTTGTTTAAAAATTATGATTTCAAAAAATTATGAACTGTTCAGATGTAACGAGTATGGATGATCACCACTCTTGATGAGCACTTGTTCATATAGTCAACCAGAAAAAATCATTGCGTGGACGACTTTATTGTTTGACAAACTAATTGGTAGTGGGGCGCATCATCTAATCCATTGCTGATAGGACGGTGCCTCCAAAGTCTAAAGTTGGAAAATTCAACGTTGTTTGTTCCCATTTCCATTTTAATCTTTTGACAATGACAACCTCCTCATTGCATTTGGGCCTGGGCCCATTGTTGTTTGACAATAATTATAAAAAGATTTGTTTTAATAAAAATAAATAAATAAACCCCACCTCATAAAATGTGTTTAGGAGAATGGATAAATCTTTACAAATAAACAAGCTAATATTTGAATCTACACTAAAAAATATTTCCACTTTTTAGTATCTAAGAGTGACCTAAATATAATTATCTCTAATATAAGGATATACATGTTTCGCAAAAAAAATAATAAATATACCCCCACTTAGCTCTATAAGAAATGAGGCATCGGAGTTCAAAATGAAACCACAACAAGAGCAAAAAACGTTGTTTCATTAGCTGAGATCAACTATATATTTATCATATGATACTATTGAGTTCAATAAAAAAATAAAATTTTTAGATAAATTGTTAGATTTAATAACCCAATTGAACGTTATCATGGGTCTTCATATATACCCCTTGTTATGATAACGAACTTCTCTGAAACATGTAACCTTTCATCACTTGCCTCCAGAAATTCCTTGAAGACGAGTGAATGAAACTAAGTGCCGAATCTGCTATGTTTGTGTCAGTTTATTATAAGTGATTTTACGATAATCTAAAGAAGTATGTAAGAAAAGTTTTGTTTCTACTTGTTTGAATTCATCTCGTTCATAATGTAAAGACAAGAGTATAGTGGCTCCAAAAACCAGATCTTGTGCTAGTGCGTCATTCTTTGGCTGAAACTAATATTTGACGGTTGACTGTAAAAAAGTAATCATCAAATATATTAATATCTATCACTTATTTTTAAATAACCAACAAGTAGTCTTAGTTAAATAGCTGTTTAATTTGAACGACCCTCCAGCCATTTCATTTATCACTAAATGTATTTCTCATGCATTTTCTCTCCTGTCTGCGTTGGATTTGAGTTTTTCATATACGTCGTCCCAAGATTACAAGTTCTAACATTTTGGTAACAAATATTAGTCTCTTTTTCATCCATGTTCAGATGTTTAATCTTATATCATTGCTTTATTGGGTCATTCTGTTGTGAATTCGAATGTATACGTAGATGATCATTATAATTATATATATATATATATATATATTCTTCTTTTCATTTTGTGTCTTGCTTTGTGATCTGCTTCCTCAAAAGTTTTGGCCCCTGCATTAAGGCTAACCAAACGCATTCGGCCATAGCAAAGCAGAAAGTAGAAAATGTAATATATAAATTAGAAGTAGAAGATGCTTTTTCAATATGATTTACGATTTACAAAATAAATATATGAGAATGGTTCTATTTTAACCTATGTGAACGTGTTTTTTTAACGCTCACACCAACAGGCGCCTATATTTAACCAAGACTCCAATATCCAAAATTTACATACACATTCAACCAAAACTCTATCCAAAATCACATCACTACATATTTAGTAATATTTCACGGTTGCTAACCGTCAAATATAAATATATCATGTATGCTCCGAACGAAAATTTAATGAATCCAAATCATCAAATATTTGGAGACATCTTTGACGATTATTTAATAAGGATAATCAAAGCTATTGTTATATATTTTATGTTGTTTCCTAAATTTTTTGAGTTGGTCTTTTATTCAAAAGCAAGGAACGTTGTTCTCTTAAATCTAAGAACTCATGAAATACGACCATATGCTCAAATTGGGAGTCAGTGATATTGGGTCCATTTGGAAATACGGTATAGAAGTATTTTTACGTAAGTCGAGGTAAATATGCGAAGGAGATTATCTCGTTTTGCGGAAAAACACTGTTGAACTTGCTTTTGGCTCTCCTCAACGCTTTACCAAACAAGTTGATTATCAAAATGGTTCTCTAAGAAGGTTCTTTCTATTAGGCCTAAAACACGGTTGGCACTGAGCTGGGTTTCTTAAACATCTAGTCAGGACTTTGATCCATGGCAGTATGTATGGAGAGGTTCTCATGGACAGCACTAAAACCCGTTGGGAAATCTACGATGCGAGGTAATTAATCACTGCTACTAACCAACAATACCTTGGACTTTTTTTGATACAAACGAGAGCGTAAAGTTCAAAGGAAAACAAAAGGGACTACACAACGAGGGGATAAGATCCCACAAAATCGTTCAAGCACAAAGCCTGCAGGTGAAGCGGGCACGAGTGATAAACATCAGAGGAAGAAATAGCATCTTTGGCAAGAGCATCAACCAAACAGTTAGACTCCCTCGGCACATACTGAAAGATGACAGACCACTCTCTCTGAACGAGCTTTCAAATTTCAGCAAATAGAAGCCCCATGCCAGAAGTATTACACCCTGAATTGAGCCTGTCAACCAGTAACTTCGCTTCAGATTCAATGATGACTCTTTTGAAACCAGAATTGAACACTAAGTTGAGACCTTGGTAAACTGCCCATTCCTCAGCATGGGGTTCACAATGCCCCAGAGTTTTAGCAAACCCTATTATCCAAGAGCCAAAGTGATCCCTAATGATACCTCCACATCCTGCCTTTTTGGAAAGCTGAGCCACAGCTCCATCAACATTGACTTTAATCCATCCTCTCTCAGGTGGCATCCATCATTGTAACTGATAAGTGGTAACAGAGTGCAGTTGCAAAATATCGCTGCATTGGACGTAGAGCTTCCAATAAGACATGATAGAAATGAAAGGATCGAGCGGCTTTAAAAAGGGGTTATCAAAAATGTCCTTATTCCTCCATATCCAGAGATACAAGCAAGCTACTCTCCAAAACAGGTCCCAGTTAGAGATAGAAGATAATCCCAAGTTCCTTTTCAAATTCGTAGCAATCCAATCGCGCAAGGAACATGAGAAGAAAGTTGAAAAATGAGAAGGTTGAACTGCTTTTAACTAAACATCCCTAGCATATTGGCAATCTCGAAGCACATGAAGTGTATTCTCTTCTTTGTCATGGTAACAGGGGCACAAAAGTGACATATTTGACCATGTGCTCTGCCAACCATTTATGGGCAATCTGTTATGGAAGACCTTCCATAAAAAGACCTTTATTTTCTCAGCTCCTTTTCACTTCCAAATCTGTTTATACACAGGGCTATACAAATTTGGGGGACTAGGCTTGATGGAGAAATAAGCACTTTTAACTGTGAAAACTCCTGTAGCTGTATAACCTTAGGTCATAATATCATTACCCGCGTCTGGCCTTGGTGGGATTGAATTCAGTTGGAAATCACCTCACCATTAACCAGATTATTCAATCGCTGATAGTCCCATCTGCCATTGATCACCCAATCGGCTACCGTGGAACTTTCCTCTTCTTCTGATAAGGGTCTAGAACACATGCCTTTAATTGTCTTCCTCAGAATAAGCCAAACATCATAAAAGAAACTCACCGTGTTCCCATTTCTCACCTGCCATTTTATGCCATATTTAACCAGCTTCTTTTGCTCACATATGAAAGCCCATAGTTTGGAGTCTCCTGGTTGATAGTTAAGGAGATTTTGCTCGCTTCTAAGCATATCATCATCCTCATGTTAGGAGCTTGCTTCATCCCTGTTGGTTCCTTTAAGCTTATCAATGAAGGAGGTGCCTCCTTCATGATAAGTATTCACTACTACAAAAAGTACTTTTTACACCCTATTTTTAACCCAATTGGCGCCCTTTCTCAGGGGGCGTGTATGTGATGGAAGTAAAAAGTTAGGGCCTATGGCGCCCTATATAGTAAAAGACGCCATAAGCTATACCTACGGCGCCCCATATACTAAATAGGGCGCATATAAATATTTCAAAAAAAACGTTCTGTTCAATTTTATTTAACCCATTTACTACATCTGATTCAGTTTATAGTAGGTAATTTCATTTTGTACACCAGATCAAATCCAGACATAATAAACACATATGAGAATTAAAAATAAAAGTCATTGTCTCATTTACTGAGCAAAGGTACATTTGTGGTAGAGAAACACAATTCATCAATCTAATTGACCCTATATGAATATCTTGAAGAAATAAGCATTATTTATAAGTCAAGGAGACGTCTAGCCAACAAATCTCTGATCAAATCAATGTCAGCAGCCAAGTAAGTATCGTCATTATCAAAAATCTACAAATTTAAAAACAATTATTAGACCAATTCAAATTCATCAAACTAAACAAGTAACTCATCAATATTTGATAGATTATGTATTACCTCTTCTAAATCTCTAGTCAATCCACTCTGAATAATACTATACATGTAACTGATAACATAATACTCGCACTTAGTATTGCCTGATTGTCGAGTGCACCAAAGATAAAAAAACATATTGTTAAAATGTATAAAGTGATAAAACGACTTTCAATTAAAGAACTTAAAGTCAAAGTACTTACTTTTGGATAAGACAACTGTGTGGTTTTACTTCTACTTTCACGTTTACCGCCCATAAATCGGTATGTCTTGAGTGCGCTACGATTGAATTGACAATAGTTACATATGAAAAAAAACATATTTAAACATCTTTAAAAGCAATAATTTACAAATGGAAAAACTTAGGTATCAAAGACGTATTTTTGGTCACCCCCTGCCTTTCTGCCAGACAACAGATCAAACCAATACACAGTATTCACGAGGGGGCAGACAACACAAAGACTCCAATGTTGACTACAACAGCACATATAAATGAAAATGAAGTTAGCAAAACAATTAATTATTACCAATTCGGCTAAATGTGTTAAAGGGATAACTATAATTCCATACCTTTCATTTATTGGCGTTAGGTAACACAGCTTTGGATTAATGTCTGCTCTTATTGTGCTCCCAACGTAATGCACCCTATGTTCTAGAGAATTGTAACTCTTTGTTGTATTAGTAGGACATAAAAATCCATACAAATCACCTCTAGAAAAGTTGACGCAAATATTATGGAATGTCCTATTAAAGAGTTAAATAATAAAGGAAATAGTGAATCACATAAAACCTAAAAAATGACATCATCACTTGAAGATAAGAATATAAAAAACTTACAAGATTGCAAACTGAAGCCATGCTATATCGAGATCCTCCAGCGATAGGAATTATTTTACATCATCCTTGTCGATAACGAATTCATACGTTAGACCACGACCCACAATCCCATCAAGCATCTGCATGTTCACATGTGTAAATTTTTTACTTTGAAGTACAATCGACATTTTTTTATTTGCTGGGTCATAAAACACTTGTCTGGCCTAACTTGCTAGAATGAATGACTCATCTCTATAACTAACTCTTTCAAGATCAACTGAGGTACATCCAAACTGTTGGTTTTGAATAAAGGAAATTTGAACTTGTTGTATGTCATCTCCCAAATTTCTTCAATAACTCAATAGTAAGCCATAGATGCCAATACAGGGTTCTTGTCTTTCGAACTTGAAAAATGCATGGCTTCAGCTACAACAATCACCCCACTATTTTGCACAGTACTTTTGTCATCTTGAACCTTTGTGTAGAATGAATACCCATTTATATCATAACCGCTCCAGGTGACCACTTCAAATGCAGGCCCCCATGCTAACCATTTGGTCATCTCATAAGCATCGATGTCATGAGAAACCCTTTCCTTCAACCATCCTATGAATGTCTTATTCTGTTCATTTGCTATCTGCATGTCATTCTTTCTAGGATACATCTTCTTTAACACCTGTTTATGTTCATCAAAATAAGGTTGAATTTCTTCCATATTATTCAAGATATATAGGTGTGCTTGTAACACTTCTTCACGAGGCATAATCTTCATTTTTAAACCTCATGTTCCCTTGCTTGCGCCTTCTTCATGGCGTAATTGTGCATTCACCCCAGATAGATAATCATTGCAAAAGTCCATAGCCTCTTCCACTACATATCTTTTCACAATGGATGCTTCAGGTCGATAAGGATTTTTCGAATAACCTTTTAAAACCTTCATGATACGCTCAAAAGGGTACATCCATCTTAGGTAAACCGGACCGCACAGCCTTATTTCTCTTACTAAATGAGCAACCATATGGACCATTATATCGAAAAATGCAGGGGCAAAATGCATCTCTAGTTGGGAGAGAATAATGTAACTTTCATTTTCCAATTCGTCCAACTTTTCAACTTTTATCTCTTTGCTACATATAGCATTAAAAAACACAAAGCCTAGTTATGGTGGCTCGAACGTCATCCTTCATAATGCCTCTAATAGCCACTGGTAATAATTGCTGCATCAATACATGAGAATCATGGGACTTAAATCCCACGAGCTTCAAATCGTCTAATAAAACAAGCCTTTTCACATTCGAAGAATATCCTTATGGCATCTTAATGGTATGCAAACACTCACAAAAACTTTTTTTTCTCGGCTTTTGACAGTGTATGTGCTGCTGGCTCCATGTACGCCTTTTTATCATCATCTATTAGCTTTGGATGTAGCCGTTCTCTTATTCCCATTTCAACCAAGTCAAGTCTCGCACTGATTCCATCCTTAGTCTTTCCCGGTATGTGCAACAGCGTCTCGACAAGCCTATCACAAACGTTCTTCTCCACATGCATTACATCGATACTGTGTCTCACATCAAGAGTACGCCAATATGGAAGATCAAAAAAGATTGACCGCTTCTTCCATATGCTCTTCTCACTGGAACTTTGTAATATTCTAAATTTCGTAAACGGAAATAAAGGTCAAACCGATAAATTAGGAGAGGATTTAAGAACTATAGCTAAGGAAAAATAGAAAAGAAAATGCATATAGGCAAGAAAGATCATAATTGACTAAGTCCCGAGTCTTGAGGATTCTAAGTAAAAATGACTAAGGGGCAAAATGGTCATTTGGCCTAAATGACAAGGGTAAAATGGTCATTTTAACTAAAAAGACCTAGGGCATAAAATGTCATCAAATAATAAGGACATTTTGGTAATTTGGTTAAAAAATCAACAAAAAGTCAAAGTTGACCAAAGAGTCAAAGTTGACAAAAATTGTCAAGTTGACCAAAAATGTCAAAGTCAACCAAGCGTGATGCCACCTGGGCAAGGAGGCCTAGGGAATGGCGTCACATGAGAGAGAAAGTCTCCGGAATAGTAAAAATAAAGTTACCCGATTAAAGGTTATTTTACGGAAATGCGTGACACCGGATCAAGTAACTGGAGAGCCAGTCAGCCCAACCAAGCTGACAAAGGAAGGTAGAAATCACTTTTCCCTAAGCAAATAAAGAGAGGACAAGTGGCACCATAACAATCACACAAACTACAACTTGGTCCCCAAGTTTTAATCTCATCCACTCCTTTTTCAAGAAGCCTTTTTAATTAGCAAAATTCTCCATTTCCTCTCAAATTTTCGTCACTCTCTCC
>JANTPZ010132803.1:0-16843 GCA_025593235.1 Vachellia pachyceras
ACATCTTATGCGTTCATGACAAACTCCAAGTTGATGAATTTTTCATAATATTTTATCCAAAAAATGTACAAAATATATTTTATTAGTGTTCACTTAAACCCTACCTAAAGAGGTCTTTCCTTACCAATAAAGATAAGGTTGACGCAGAAGCACCAACAACTTGAAGACCATGTTTATGTTCATAGGCCGAAAAATATCTCTAATGTATGCCAATTTAATTACAAAATGTGGCAAAACCCCTCTCAATTATACTTAACTTTCCTTTACATATTAAAGTAATAGAGTAACCAAGCTCATTCAAACTTTCACGGTGTTGGGGACGTTGTAATTGAAATTTTAAGAAGAGAAGAGGACTAGTAGTGTGGTGAAGGATATTGGGCCTGATTGAGAACGTGGTGAAGAAATATTTTATGTAAGTTAAGGTAAATATGAAGGAACTTATCTTGTTTTACGAAAAAATATTATTGAATGAGCTTCTGAACTCCCTATAAATTATATCAAATTGAACCATTATGAGGAATTTGTAGAGAAGGTGAACAGAAACGAGAACTATGAAGGTCAGCTTTAGGGATGTCAAAATCTAACCATAAACAATAAGGGACGGGTGGAGTAGTCGTTTTCAAAATTGAGGCAGACAAGTTAATGAATAAAGAAAACAAAGTAACTGTAAAAATTCTGCTCTCACCCTTTTAGGCTTATGAATCAAATATCTGATTTGTGATTTCATCCTTTGACTCTGTTTTGCGGCTCATTCAAATCAAAACATCCTCTCTCTCTCTCTCTCTCTCTTCCTTCTTTTTCATTTTCTTAGTATTAATTTGGGCTGATTCGGTTTCCAATCACATAACAATGATTTCAGCATGATGTAAAATAAAATTGGGAGATAAAGGAGCATTCAATCCCCAAGAAGACGCATAGTATCGTATCATTGTCCACCAATGGCCACAAATTTACTGTACGGAACATGACCTCACCAAAAAAAAAATCAGGTGTCATTATTAATAGTGTATGCTACTAGTATGCAACATTGCTGTCATGAATTATTATACATTGTTCCTTTTGTATATATGTTGGAATTAATGCATTCACTACTCTATTTTTTTCACAACAAATTAAAAAAAAAACTGGACATATATATGTGTGTGATCTGTATATCCGACATGCTCTCAGAAGCTATATGCAAAATTACAGAACCATGTATAGTCCCCAATGAAATGGCTTGTAAAATACGCTTTATTTTTTCATGATCCACAGATAAAAAGTGAAAACTTTACAAATAGTTTATCAAGTTTCCATCTAAAATGTCTTGCTCCTAATTCCTATGTAGTAATTAAACTACTAAAATAATCATTAATGAAAAAACATAACTTTTCAACATAAAAGCGTATTTTCTCTGACTTTACTACCCATCTCAAAACAACTTGACAAAAGCTAACACATGGCTTAAAGCTTTTATACACTTAGGCATGGAAATAGGCTAGATCAGACCATGCTTTGATTAAATAGGCCTAAATCTATAATGAAAACATTAGGCCTGAGCTTGAAAACAGGATTTTTTTAGGCTCAGGCAGGCCTGAAACCTTTTTATAGACCTTTATATAATGTAGGCATTTAAAAAGGTTTCAAAGTAAGCTTCTTTTGTTTTTGGCTATACATATCTATTCTTTTTTTTTTTTTGCTTTCCCAGAAAAAGCAACACCTTATTTGTTTTTGGATTTATAAAACCTTGAAAATCCTGCTATCACACACCAAACCGCCAAAGCCATGGCATTTTGAGGAATCAATCCTCCGGAGCCCCAAAAAAAGAAAAATTCCACGTAAAGATAATTAAGCGGACAATAAATTTAGGGTGGACAGGCGGAGAACCACCGGAACACAACAATAATTTCGTACAGAAAGATAATTAAGTGGACAAAAGCTAAAAAGACAAATGGGATGAGACTTACAAGGGAGATTGGGTGGAGAAATGGGCAATGGAAGTCAAAATTCAAAAAGTAATTCCAGAGAGAAAAGCCGTCAGAGGAGTACGTAGTCTAGGTCTAAGGCTATGCTTCCAAGGAATTGAATAAAAAAACTTAGGGGTAAATTTGTGATTAATCAAAACTAAAAATCAGAATTTAAAAAATATAAAAAATGTTATTTACATTATATAAAAATAATTATATTTAGTTTATATGTAAATAGGGCTATCTGAAGGCTTACAGGTTAGGCTTTAAAAAAATAGGACATGGCTATTTATACAATTAGGCCTCTAAATAGGCCTTAACCTTGCCTTTTTAATAAATAAGTTAGGCTAGATCAGGCCCTAAACAAGCCAGGCTGTAAGCTACCTGATAGGGGTCTGGTCTGTTCTCACCCCTAGTACACTAGATTGGTTTCCCTATTAAATATTTAATGTTAGTATGGAGAATTAATTAGATATGAACAGTTCAGATCTATTTTAGACGGTTCAGATTAGATCTAGATGGTGCTGATCTACTTAGCTCTCTCTACGGAGAAAAAATGCTTAATAGAGTAACTGGTTCTTTATTCATTGCGCTAGATTTTCCCACTATGTTAGCTTTCTTTCTTGCTATCAAGTTCCCTAAAACCATTAATAAATGTTCCACTGTCTTCTTTTAAGTGTCCACATTTAAAATTTTTCACGTAAGAATTAAGAAATGTAATAAATTAATAAATAATATATATATCTTAATAAGTGATGTTATTTTACTGTATCATTCTTATTCTATTTCCTCTCTCTCTCTCTCTCTCTGTTTTTTTTTCCAATGTTTACTGCATCGTTGCAAAATACTCAAGAGCTACTTATCAATTACCTTGTTGGGAGCACGTATTAATCATCCATTGATATCATAAAACGATATTTCTTGATCTTTGATTGGTGGTTCTTCTTAATTACTGTTAATCATAAAGTTAAAGGTTGATACAGGCACTATTTTCAAGTAATACTTGATAAGACTATGTCAAAATTATAAGTATCCAACATGCTTCATATACTATATTACCATGTATTCGAGTAACTGACTAATCTTATTCAGAGTTTAAGATTGATCCTCCTAATACATCTATCTCTTTTGAGACTTGGAGTCAAACAATCGAAGAGATATAACGGGACCTTACACATTTAAACCATGTGTTGGTCAAAATATTTTTAATATCACATTATAAGTGTACACATTTTTTTACGTATTTTGACAGCTATCATTTTAAACAGGCACTAAGAACCTTATCAAGTCATTGAAGACGCTAACTTCGCAGCATCCACGGTCAGGAGATCAGGTTTAGACCCTCCAGGTGAAATTTGGGCCCAGCTCGTGAGAAGGCATCCATTTGAGTCGATCACTGATTCACTTCCAAGATCTAATTCAAGTTTATTCTTATGTAGTGGAAAGGCCTTGCAATCTGAAGCTTTAAGCTTAAGGGAAGAAATGTTGTTGGTGGATGCATCAGTTAGCGGATATATATGAAAGCGAGTTGAAAAGGCCAAGTCTGTTCCCAACAGCTTCAAGTGATCGAAGCGAGGGCCATGGTCACTTACTACGCTCTCTGGTATCCCCCGAAGGTCAAGAAGATTTTTTGACGAAAAGCTGAGCACCTGGGCATTGATTTCCTGGGATAAAAGTGGCATATATACTTAAAAAGCGAATCTGTCTGACATCACAATAATGGTTCCGACTTAGGCAAAGGACTGATGAAGTCCATTGATGAGACACTCCATCGAATGGGTGTTGAGGAATAGGTCAGGGTTCCAATAACCCTGGGATGCTTATGCTTTCGCTCAACCAAGAGAAGTTCCAAGGTAGTGAGCGCTCCGATCCACGTCCTCCCGCATTCTTAGACAGTAATAAATAAAAGAGGGTAAGTTGTGACATGGTTCGGTGCATATATACCTGGTAAGAAGTTCGATAATAATGCAACATTTGACATTTAGAAAGAAGATCAGTGCCGTATGAAAAACATCCATTAAATGGCCATGAATAACACTTTGGGAGGCAACTTCAAAACAACAACAATCTTTATTACTCTCCTCACAATATGCAGTGGGAATTAGCTGTGTTGGTCTCCCCCGTCTGAGACCATGAGCTGCGTTTGGTTTGGCCGTTTGGCCAACGGACACTCTTACCGAGACAAAATTCCTCTCACATAAAGTACCTCGGAATCTGTGTCCGTTTTCCCAACGGCCTTACCAAACAAAGTGATTAGCTTTCTGACGCCGTCCCCCCCCCCCCCCCCAAAACTTCCCTTACTGTATTCCAATAAATGCCAAAACAAACACCAAAACAAGGAACCGCCGCTCTTCAATAACAAACTGATAACAAAAACCGGCCAAGTGCACAAGGCTTATACAGGAAAGATACACCTACGTAGTTTTAGTCCCCGCAAGGGAAGAGAACTTCAACTAACCTGTAAACCGCAAAGCCACGTGGCAGTAACACTACCGTTACTCAGAAACTCAACCGGTTTGGGGGGGGGTAGAGGTAGTGAGTGAATTTATAACTCGATAGTTTGAAAGCGAGTGGACCACTGCCAAGCTAGCTGTTCATAATTTGTTTCCTCCCTCTTTGTTTATGAGGGTACAGGAAACAATAATTGATGCTAAAATGTGATCCTAATCTAATCTGCGCCAAGCAAAGAGGCCTACGAATTTAATGCGTGCACTGATTTATTTGAAACAGGATTCACGAGTATGGTCTGTGTGGCAAATTAAAGTCTGGTTTGGTACATCAGAACCTTAAAGGCAGAGCTAGCACATGGAGGATCTCACTCTTCTTTTGCGTCAACAATGAGCATGAACAGTATTCGTGTGTGCCTCTTTACTCTTTTGTGGTACATATATGAATGCACCTTTACTCTAAGGTGTAAATTAAATTGTTCGGTGCGGTTGAGTCTTCGTTTGCTAACAGTTCCATCAACCAGATGTTAAAAATTCATTATTGTACTGTAGTACTCACTGGTTCTTCTTCAACACATGTTGAAGGTTAGAGTAAATAGTGCTTGTTCTGATTCTGAAACTGCGCAAAACAAATGATTTCATCCGTATAGAATTATGGAGACAGGTTGTTAAGATTTTTTTTTTCCTCTTACAAGTGTGCTTTTCGAAAGTACTTTGCTTGAAAAAAAATATGTAATCTAATCATATTATAATACATGAAGGGCTTTTGACATCTTAAAAGCCATAACCAAACAAGATTTAAATCAAATTCAGAGACGTTTTAATAATTAATTTTTTCTGGCCTTGTGAATTATATGTAATTCTACTAAATATATTAACAAAAAAACAGTAAAAATGCAAGATAAATACTGATATTTACTCTTAGCAAAATAGAGACTATGAAAGAGCTATTAGAATTTCAACTTTAACAAGAAGATATATGGAATATACTAATTGCTAAGTTAGGCATCTTAAGCATATGAAACTACTTATTCTCATCGAAGAGAAGTTTGTTTAGTGTTGTCATTGATTATATCAGGATCAGTACCACCTCTATAGCGTAAACAGGTGAGATAAACATTAAAAAAAAAAACAATATTAATCTTAAATTTGAATTTAATTTTTAAATATTTTCAATTCTACAAAATCATCATAGGCTGAAAAGTTTATTTATCCTGCCCTTAAGTAAGTAGAATTATAAATCGAGTATGGCTGATGAAAATATTTTCAATCACAGTGAGAATCAGTTATGTTAGCAATAACCAATGTAGCATGAAGTTCAAAATGTTTGCTAAAGAATACGCATCTTTGATTCACTTGTTAAACAAGACTGACCAACTCTTTCAACCAGACTAAACTCATGAAGGTACAAATTAACTTCTCAATCTTAAAATTAATTTGAAATGGGCCATCCCCAATTGTTGAAGTCCATTTTCACACTAGGCCCCAGATATGGGCTGAAAAGAGCTCCACATAGGCTCCTAAAACAGCCATTGTTCAGAATAAATTTTGGTTTGTCTGGTTAATTTATGATCAGAATTCTTTTCAGGTTTAGGCCTTGTTTGCCTCCTATTCTGAAATATAAATTTAGTTTTAAAACCTAAGTTTTACTTTAAAATTTAGGTTTTGTCCAAACACAAAAATTTTTCAAAAAAACTATTTTGGTTACAAAATCTCAGTTTGAAACCTAGGCTTTTTCTTTCATACTTTCCTACTTTTTTCCCTCTTTCTCTTCCATCTTTCCTACTTTTTTCCTTCTTTTTCTCTCGTATTTTCTACTTTTTCTTTCTTTCTCTTTCCTCTCTTATACGTTTTCTTTCTTCTATTTACAATTTTCTTACGTTTCAGTATTTCTGTTTCCTCTTTCCTACCAACTTTTTTGCCTTGGAATCCGTAAAAGCTAATAACTTCCCAAATATAAGGGCTTGTTTATCTCCTCTTCCTGAAACATAGGTTTGGTTTCAAAACCTAGGTTTTGTCCAAGCACAAAAAATTTCCAGAAAGGCTATTTTTGTTACAAAACCTCGGTTTGAAACCTAGATTTTCTCTTTTATAATTTTTTCCCTTTCCTACTTTTTCTTTCTTTCTCTTTTCCCATTCCTACTTTTTCTTTCTTTTTCTTTTCTCTCTCCTAATTTTTCTTTCTTCTCTTTCATCTTTTCTACTTTTCGTTCTTTCTCTTTCCTCTTTCATACAAACTTTTTTCCTCAAAATCCGTAAGAGCAATAACTTCCCAAACATAAATCACTTTTCAAAACCTAGGTTTTGCCTCGGAATCTGTAAAAGCTATTTTCAAAATATATTCTCCAAAACATTGGTTTTACCTTAAAATCTGTAAAAGTTATTTTTAAAATAAATTCCAAATAAGCCCTTAATAAATGTTTGTTAAGACTCTTACTCCCTCCTTCTCATCCGTAATTCAATTTCTTGGTTAAAGTAAATATTATATTAAGAATACGGGGAAGTACGTTTATTTTCAAGTAGTGTACTGCTGCAATAAATTGTCTACATAAAAATTTTAACATTTTTTTTGTATTTTTAGTCATTCTATAGGATATAAAATCTCAATCGTTCAACTTTTTAATCCAAATGGGAAGATGGGATGAGGAGAAAAGGGATTAAGAGATTATCCATTTCAACATGTATTTAATTGAAAATTAAGTCATTGGATTGATTAGCGTGTAATAATTTACTTGGAATAAATCGTTTTCCCAGTTGAAAATTAACCACAAAACTGAAAAAGAAAAGGATGTGGTAGAAATCAGCAAAATGTAAAAAGATTATGCTTTCTCTATATCTTACATGATGGGAGAGAGTGTGTTGTGTTTATTAATATGTTTTTTAATCTTACATCAATTTGTTTTGTTATATTTTTTATATTTTATATACAAACTAAGTCTTATATAATGATGTTCAGTTGAGAGTCTGATTATAAGACGAACTGAATACGTACAAAATAAAAAAGGAAAGAAAGCTGAAGAGATTGCATATATCATTCTACATGAACTGGTAGAAATACTGAGATATACAAGTGATCGAGGGAGAGATGAAAGCAGGTCCGGACGTCGTGGCTGAAGACAACCCGAGCCATTCTCTGCCTCTGTCAAATCAAGAGCATCACAAAAAATGTAATTAAACCATGCGTCTTGAGGGATGAACTCGTCGTGGACGCCCTCGACGGTGGTGGGCTGTAGAAGTAGAACGGGAAATAAGGCACAATGGGGTTGGGCGGCGGTGGCGCCGGGTCGTTCATGTAATTGGGCGGAGGTTTATACGCCCCGGTGGCGCCGCTTCCTCGGGGCGGCGATGAGTAGACGTAGATAGAGTTGGTGGGTGGGGGAGAAAGCGAGGGAGGGCAAGAATCGGTGGGCGGCGGAGGAGACGGAACGTGATGGCATGTGTTTTGACAGGAAGAGCAGGACGTACACTCAATCTGGTCATCCGCCATTGTTACGGAGAGAGGGAACAGAAGCACGAGCAGCAGTCCGACTCTGAACATGACTGTCTCTGCGCTTTGCAAAAACAATGGAAGACAGAGGAATGGCTGAGAGATTAGTATAAAGCTCTTAAATATGGAACCACCAGCAAATGTTGCAGAGAGAAAGTGAAAAGGGGAAAGAAGAGGAAGAACGCGTGAGCAAAAGAAAAGATTGGATGGCACCGACCCAATTTAATAACCCTGAAAGCATTTGCAACAAGAAGAAGGAATCGAATGGAAAGGAAGGTTCTTTATATTACTTCCCATCTTAAAACTGAAGCCACTCCCATTCAGATTGGTTATACTGCTACTGTCAAACTAAAGTTGTGGAATCAAAACTGTGATAGATTGGGGAGAAGCAAGAAAGGAATTTCGTTAGTTGGAGGGACTTTTAACTAATTTCTGTGTGCGGACAGTTAGGTTTATTAAATATCACGGTAAAAATTGTTGATGCTGCTATATGTATATATGTTTGTTGGTTACTTGGTTGGATTTATATACACATCAATTTGATGGAAGCAGTGAAGCTTGGTCAAGAGGTAACAGATTGATTTGGAGGTCGTAAAGAGACACACACAGTGCAAAGAGACTGGGCCAAATCAAAAGGCATGGAATGAATAGACAGGCCGGATCTTTGCCCTCTCACTTTATTTCTTTTTTTTATTTTCTTTTTTGCCTTTTCCAATTATACTTGATAGTATTAAATCTGACCTCATCACAGTGAAAGCCAGATAGTTGTGTGAAAAGCACATTGAAATTTAATAGAAAGAAATTGAATTTGAATGGTCGAGAATGGAGATACTCAATAAAGCCAAATTCATCTTACCATTTTACTATTATCCCACAAAATATATATATATAAGGTGCAGGCTGCCGAGGAGTTTTGAAACGTGAATTATGGTTTATGAGGTAAGTACGTGAAAAATTTTTTATCTTGATATACATGAACTTACTTTTTTTAACGTTATGACAAACAGAGTATATAAGTGTGAGATGAAATTTCACATGTTTAGTTAAATTGCAGGCTCTAAATCTTAGTGACACACTCCAATAATTTTTGAAACTGTAGAATCAATTAAGTGCAAGTTTTTCTTAATTTCCATAACTAATGTATTCAGATACAATGCTTAAGCCTTTGAGACATTTTTTTCATAAATAAGAGCATCTTCCCGTGAGAGGCAATTCTATTTGAAATACTATCAGATACTAAATGTAAAATTTTGAACCTTAATTAATTACTGAGCCCTTCTGCTAGGCGTATCTTCGTTCGTTGAGACATTAATTTTTAAGTTGCATCACTTTAAATTTTTTGCTTTGGGCCGGAACTCTATTATTGGTTATGTTGGAAGGAAATGATTGGTCCTTAAACAATTAGTCTACTTATGGCGGTGGTGATTTGCCTTTTAAATGTCCCAAGGCCCAAAGTAAAAGGCCAAGTCGACGTAGAAGTAACGTAGGTTAGGCTTGGGTTCAGCCCAAGATTTAGGGAGATCTTACAATTTGGGCCTAGCCCCATAATGTAGAAGACTTGAGAATTTTTTTTATAAACAATATAAGGTATTCATTCGCAAAAACACACCTCTGCATTATGGGCCTAGGCCCTCTGCAGGCAAAGGTATAAAAAAAAAAAAGCAAAACGCAATTCTGCAGGCAAAGGTCACGATGGACTGATGGATGCTATAATGACTCTCTGCAGCATTTAAATAATTCTGAAAACTTTAGGTAAGATGTTAACTCTTCTCAAAATCTAGATTTTACCCTAAAATTTAGGTTTTTTTAACAACTCATATTTTTTTAGAAAAGTCATATTGTAGACAAAAGTTCGGTTTAAAATCTAGGTTTTGAGAAATCTATTTTTCTTGTCAAATTGCACCCATCTACTAATAAATTTTCTCTTTCTTTTTTTTCCTTTTTTTCCTTTCCTCTTTCCTACTTACTTTTTACCTCGAACTTCATAAAATGCAATAACTTTCCAAACACAATCACATTTGAAGACATAAGTTTTTGCCTCGAAATCCATAAAAATTATTCTCTATAAAAGTTAGATTTAATCTCGAACTCTGTAAAAGTTATTCTCTACCTAGCTTCTGAACAAGCTCCGAAGCAATCACTTTGTTTGGATATCTGTTTGGGTATCCAAAAGTCATTCCTACGCTTACTGAGACAAAATTCCTCTCACATATTTACCTCAGAATCTATGTCTGTTCTCTCAACGGACTTACCAAACAAACCCAATATATGTTGGAGGTTGGAGCAGGAGAGACATATGTGCTTGTTTGGAAGCTTCTTTCCCCTAACCTGTGCACGCAAACCGAGACAAAGTCAACTTAAAATCCGTAAAAACCATTTCAAAATTCATAAAAAAAATTTTAAAATATGTAAAACCATCTAAAAATTTATAAATTCATTTCTTTCAACGGAATTCCTTCCTCCTACAGAAATTCATTAATATATATATACTGATAATAAATATGTGGGCATCTAATAATGATTAGAGTCATAAATAATTGACAGACCGTACGTGTGCTTGTTTGGGAACTCCGTTAGGAAAATGGATTTTACAGATTTTGAGGCATTTTGGAAATTTTGAGATGGTTTTACAGATTTCAAGATGGTTTTTATGAATTTCGAGATAGTTTTTACAGATTTCAAGATGATTTTATCTCGACTTACGTGCACCGTTTGGGAAAATGGCTTCCCAAACAGGCACCGTGAATGTGGGCTTTGCTTTGTTATTTTTAAGGGAGGGAGGAGGTGAGAGAAAAGGACGTGGCCGCCGCAACATAAGCCGCGGATTCGCAGCCTTACACGCTTTGCCTCCTTCCTAATCTTTTTTCTTATTACTAATAATCACATCATTCATACCTATTCCTTGCCCCACTAAACAATTTTCTCTTCTTCTGGTCAAATTCCTCGGACAGCTATCAAACCTAATATGTTCCAACGACCAACCACTACGTTGCTCTTCCTCTCATTTACAGTTTTTACTTTTTACCGCCCTTCATTCAATTGTCTAAAAGTTGAGCTCCATTCATTAAGCTTGCACAAGTCTAATCTAACTCTAAATCCTTACAACGATAATAGCATTAACAAAGTTTCATCACACAAAGAGTCCTCAATTGCGTCATTGCATCATGATGTAGTCGTTGGACAAACTGTTTGTGGTCTCGTTTGGAAACACAATAGAGAAGTACTCTTACGTAAATCAAGATAAATATATAAATGAGATTATCTCATTTTACGGAAAAGTAGGGTTAAACATGCGTTTAAACTCCCCGTAAGCTCAATCAAACGGGGCCAGTTAAAATATCTCTATGTGTGTTTTGGAATCCGTTGGGAGAAAGGAGTTTACAGATACTATAATGATTTTATAGATTTCGAGATGCTTTTACGAGTATCGAGATGCTTTTTACGGATTTCAATATACTTTTACAAATTTTAAAATATTTTTTTATCTTCACTTACTTACACGGTTAAAAAAGATTTTCTCAAGGATGCATAATCTATTAAATACCACCAATGCTTTGTACCATTCTTATTGAGGCGGGTAAATAATTATTGAATTTAATTAAATAGATTCTCCTTTCTCTATTTCACATCGTGTTCTTCGTTACACTGCTGTACTCGTGTACAGCTTCCTCCAACCTGTTCTCTCTCTCTCTTAAAAGAGCCTACTTTACTTACTTCCCTTTCATTTCTCTCTCTACCTCTTCACATTTCGAATTTCCTGCCCGCTGAAATCCCCAAACATGGTTTCGAATTCCCGTTGTTGTTCCTTCTCCTTCCGAGTTGTCGTCTTTCTCATCTTCTTCGCACTGCCCTCGATTTGTCGTGCCCAGACTGCCAACTCCTGCAACGGCATACTCGTGTCCTACGCCTACATCCGCGGGACACGGCTGCCGCCCAATGTCTCCGATCCCAAGCAGCAACCTTACCGATTCGAATCCACCATCACTGTGCTCAACAATGGACTCGACGAGCTCAAGTCCTTGAAGGTGTTTGTGGGCTTCCAGCACGACGAGTTCTTAGTCTCTGCCTCTAATGCGGTGCTCGGCGACGGCACTAGCCTCCCTGCTGGCGTCGGAAATGGAACCGTCTTTGCTGGTTACCCGATGACTGATCTCAAGACTGCAGTCGAGACTGCCGGAGACCTGACGCAGATGCAGGCTCAGATCGATTTGGTCGGCACAGTGTTTGGTGTTGCGCCTCCCAGCGTTCCGATGCCCGCAAACATCACCCTCGCCAACGATGGATTCGTCTGTCGTAAGCCCACTGGTCAAGGTGATTTGACTGATCTTTATTCTGTAGCTTCATTTTGTAATTTGCATTGGGGGCATTTTTGTCAAAAATTTGAGCTTCCCTCCAAAACCCCCCAATTTGGAGGGAGCATAAATAAGGGGAGGGGAGGGGAGAGAGAAGGAAAAAATTCAGCCCCTCCCCTCCTAATTTTTGAACCAAACAAGGGGAGGGGCTCATTTTTCTTCCCCTTCCCTCCCCTCCCTCCAAACCAAACAGACCCGAAATCCCCAAACATGGTTTCGAATTCCCGTTGGTGTTCCTTCTCCTTCCGAGTTGTCGTCTTTCTCATCTTCTTCGCACTGCCCTCGATTTGTCGTGCCCAGACTGCCAACTCCTGCAACGGCATACTCGTGTCCTACGCCTACATCCGCGGGACACGGCTGCCGCCCAATGTCTCCGATCCCAAGCAGCAACCTTACCGATTCGAATCCACCATCACTGTGCTCAACAATGGACTCGACGAGCTCAAGTCCTTGAAGGTGTTTGTGGGCTTCCAGCACGACGAGTTCTTAGTCTCTGCCTCTAATGCGGTGCTCGGCGACGGCACTAGCCTCCCTGCTGGCGTCGGAAATGGAACCGTCTTTGCTGGTTACCCGATGACTGATCTCAAGACTGCAGTCGAGACTGCCGGAGACCTGACGCAGATGCAGGCTCAGATCGATTTGGTCGGCACAGTGTTTGGTGTTGCGCCTCCCAGCGTTCCGATGCCCGCAAACATCACCCTCGCCAACGATGGATTCGTCTGTCGTAAGCCCACTGGTCAAGGTGATTTGACTGATCTTTATTCTGTAGCTTCATTTGATTCGCATCAGTTCCGACTTGTGCTGTTTCGATGCTTTTGTTTGAGCTTATGTGGAGATTCATTGTTTCATTTTTAAGATTATCTATGGTTCTTTTTCTCCTTTTCCTTCTCGTGAAGAAGGAACACCAACTTTTTTAGCATTACTTGGTTGCTGCCGTGCTCTTGGAGAAGTTTCTCATTAATTAGTTGCGACCTCGTCCATTAGCTGAATCCTCTATGGCTGATTGAGCCTCTGGTTTTTCTATCTGTCTGTTCAAACTGAGAATAATGCAATCCTCTTTTGGCCTTGCAGCAATTTATTGATAAACATATTTCTGATTTGTAGGTAAGAATTTGACTCAAGTCTGTTGTACAAAAGATCCCAAATTCAAGACAAACATAACCACGGATGAAGAATTCCTACCCCGCCAGAATGGTGATCTTACAATCATGTATGATGTGATCAGAACTTATGATTCCAATTATTGGGCAGAGGTCTCAATCTCGAATCATAACCCCCTCGGTCGTCTTGACAACTGGAAATTAAACTGGGACTGGATGAAGGATGAGTTCATCTATTCAATGAAGGGGGCTTATCCAACTAATGTGGATTCTTCTGATTGTATATTTGGCCGACAAGGTACATACTACAAAGATCTTGACTTTGCCAATGTTCTGAACTGTGAAAGAAGGCCGACCATAATCGATCTCCCTCCCACAAAGTTCAATGACACTGACCTGGGGAAGATTCCTTTTTGCTGCCGGAATGGTACAATCTTGCCACCATATATGGACCCGAGCATGTCATCTTCAAGATTCCAGATACAGGTCTTTAAAATGCCACCAGACCTTAATCGCTCCCAGCTTTCGCCGCCGCAGAACTGGAAGATAAGCGGTACCCTAAACCCGGACTACAAATGTGGCGCACCCATCAGGGTAAGTCCTAGTGAAACCCCAGATACATCAGGGATACCTTCAAACAAATCTGCAATGGCAAGCTGGCAGATTGTGTGCAACATAACACAGGCCAAAGCGGCACCACGTAAATGCTGTGTCTCATTTTCTGCATATTATAATGAATCTGTCATTCCGTGCAAAACATGTGCATGTGGGTGTCCCAGTAACACAGGCAGAACTTGCAGTACTACTGCACCAGCCATGCTTCTTCCACCAGAGGCACTTCTTGTTCCTTTTGTGAATCGGACTGCTAAGGCTCTTGCTTGGGCGAGTCTGAAACATCTGTCGGTGCCAAGGCCATTGCCATGTGGTGATAACTGTGGTGTCACGATAAACTGGCATCTTCTTACGGATTATAGCCGAGGATGGAGTGCGAGGGTCACGCTTTTCAATTGGGGAGACACTAATTTTGCTGACTGGTTTGCTGCTGTGCAAATGGATAAAGCAGCTGCAGGTTTTGAGAAGATGTATTCATTCAATGGAAGTAACTTGGATGGTGTTAATAATACCATATTCATGCAAGGTCTTCAAGGATTGAACTACCTTGTGGCAGAAACTGACGGGGCAAACCCAGCGAGTGATCCGAGGGTTCCTGGTAAACAACAGTCGGTGATCTCTTTTACGAAGAAAACTACAGCCGGAATCAATGTGGCAGGTGGAGATGGATTCCCTACTAAAGTCTACTTCAATGGGGAGGAGTGTTCTCTTCCCTCCGTGCTTCCGACCAGTGGATTTAAGGAGGAATCTTTCCTGGCCACTTCAGTGATCTTGACACTGCTTCTGTTGGTATTTTTGTGGCAATAGGGACACACTTGTGCTGTATTTTTTCATGTCTGGTTTTCTTCTAGAGATCCTTCATGTTCCATTGATATGATTCTTTCCAGAATGACTGTGATACAGATGAATGTAGATGTTAGATGATAGAAATGTATTCTTTTCTTGTTTTTTATGAAATACTAGATTGTCTTGGCAGAAGAGGAATATCAAATGAGATTGAACTCTGTTTCCCCTTGCTATCTAAAACTGGAATTATTCATCATCACCTTCCATAGTATTGTTCTCGTATCAATTGCTAGTCGATGCTATAGGAGTATTTGTTTTCTTTGCTGTTCAAGAGTTCCATAGAATACCCTCAGTTTGGCCATAAGTGAGAATACTTTTAACCCTTTACTCTCTATTTTCCTTCTTAGCTATGGTCAAAATTTAAAATGGATGGGGTACCTGATGACTGATGTTAGTTTGGTCTAGAGTGACAGAATAATTCGACGAAGCATCCATGCCATTCCAAGCTCAACATATGTAGGTAGTGAATAATCTAATTTAGTTAGTTTCCGTGTGATACAGATTATTCGTAGTTAAGATGATATTGAAATTGAGAAGACAGTGTAATTAAAATTACATAAAAATCTTCATAGACTTTGTTGTTTACTGTAATTTCCACAGTTCTATCAGAAGCTATCGAAACAAATTTGAAGGGTCTTTTGACCATCAGAATTTGGGCTTTTCAAGAAAAAGCTTGACCCTCGTATTACAAAGTACCGAAGTAACATAGACATCATTTTTGGGGAAGATGAAGAAAAAAACCAACAAAAATAGGTCTTATTAGTAAAAAGTTGCCTTATAATTCTTAAAGTTACTGTTGATGTGAGATCCTGTTGATGAGTAATTTCTAATTACTTTTTAAACACTGTCCTATAACCCAAGAAGCTTCAGGACTCAAATCATAGTAATTAAAATTCCAACGAATTACAATGCCTCTCTCAAACGAGGAAAGGATCGAACCTTCTCCCCCTTCACCCTGTCCATTTCTCTCAGAAATAGACAAATAACTCATATCATGCATTCATACCAAACATGACAAAATTGAAATTTAGGCATTATATTGACATGAAAGATAATTATGAATTAATGACTGTATTTTTTATCGACTGAATTAAGATTTTTATCCAAGTAAAAAAAAAAGCACATGTAACACTTAAAGTAAAAAGAGGACCAGTAAAGAATCGATAGGCTGAAATGAATGATGAAATAATTACATGCTTAGTAGTAGTTATTTTCAGAAATCGAAGAAAAATTATATATATTAAAAACGAATGCTATATTTAGTAGTTAAACAGTTAGAAACGCTGCTAAATGCCTCAGTTTTACGTAAAGCCTTGCTTCCTTCTTGAATTCTTCCCTAACTCAACTTCATTGAACATCTGATAGTTGGACGCTTACTAGGAAATCTTGCTCCCAAAAGCTGTCAAAAATTGCACATATGCATTTTGCATACATGCAGTGACAGTAAAGTGTTGATTCTTCACAATCGACAACTATGATCATGATGATCATCATCATCATCCAACCTAAACCATCTCATCTCAATAGCAGACTGACTTTATGACATGACGCAATATAAACTCGATTTCAAACGAGCTAATCGTAGAATGATCAAGTTCGTAATTAATAGCAGCAACTATTTACATTGGCAACAGCAATCACAATGACAATTTGCAGGGCCTGTTTTAGACGGGAATGTTGTCCAACGAATAACCATCAAAGTCAAATTCATTCTCAGCTGCTCCAATGCCTTCTTGCTGCTAACAATTAAAAAAAATCATATAAATGATGCATACGATTGGAAATTATAGATATATATAGAGAGAGAGAGAGAGAGAGAGAGTGGTGAGGAGAACCAACCTGTTTCAGAAGTGCACTCATGAGATCATCCTGCTCCCCATAATGCTGGGGGAAGAAGTTAGAATGAGAGTTTGCATCAGAAATTATTTCAGTCTTGACCCTTGAAGAATTTTCAACAAGTGGATGGAAGTTTTGATCAGTGTTTTGGAGATTTCCTTGTTCAAAACCTTTCCCTTGGGAGGAGTACATGGCTTTTCCAATCAGAGTAGAATCT
>JANTPZ010132807.1:0-20619 GCA_025593235.1 Vachellia pachyceras
ATTTGGCATTGCAAACTTTAAAACAAGCCAAAGAACACTGAATTTGGAGTTTTATACAGAAAGTTATGATGTTCCAAAGTTTGAAGAAAATCACTGAAAATCTGGGAAAAATCAAAAATTGCCAAATGAACAGTGCTTTTTCACGCATTAAACTGTTTTAATTGGGCAAGCTAATGACTCAATGAGTATTTTTTCCTTATAGAGGAACATATAAGCTTAAATTAGAAATTGGAAGCACTCAATTTCGATTTTTCTAGAATTATTTATGAATTTTCAAAGTTGGCCCAAAAATCTGTGAATAGTGACGTGAATAGTAACCCTAAACTTGAAAAATTTTATTTTTCACTCTTTAATTACTCTAAGTCACTAAAGGCCTAAAGATGCTTCCAAATAGATATTTAATGAAGCTAAAGGTAAAGATTAAGGAGTGTCACATGGTGTAATCTAAGCCCTTGGATTTAATTGAAAAATCAAAAATTAATCTTAACCCTTCATCTTTTTATAAGAGATTTTTAAAAGCTCATTTCTTCTTCATTTCCCTCCCATCTTGACCGAATTCTTGGCTGCCAATAGAGAGGAAGAGGAGAAAGTTCAAGGAGAAGAGGAGAAAGTTCAAGGAGAATCCAAGGTAAGAGATGAAACCACCTAAAGCTATACATGAAATTCATCCTTGTGAGCTCCTCTGCAACTTCCATGGATTGGAATTTTGATTGGATCTCTCCTTCTCAAGTTTCATACTTAGGGTTCTTGAGAGCAAAAGTTAGAAAGAGAGGGATTTAGAATTCTTGATTGGTTGCAAAAGTCTCCTTGTGATGTAAGGAGCATATTGGTATATATCTTGTTGTTGTTGAGTTTTGTAAAATTTGGGATGATGAACTTTTAAGGGGAGATGCTGTCCAAAATTTTACTTGATATGGGAGAGTTAAAATAAAGCTATATAATCCATGAAAATGAGTTTGAGATCAAGAATATAATGGTATAAGTGTTAGAAGTTGGAAAAATCATGTTGATGGTATTTGTGGGAGTGTCTCGGCCAAGTCTGGAATTTGGGGAAGGAGTGTTCTTTTGATGATTTTGATGCTTCCAATGGGTTCAAAATGAGTTTTACATTGAATAGGGCAAAAGTGACCACAAGTTTAGGGAAGCATTAGAAAACATTAAGGACAAGTTAGAAGTCTTAAAGTTTATAAAGTTTAAGGGGATGATTAAGGGAGATTTACATTGATTTTTCCTTTAGAAATGGTTTGTGTTTGATGGCCATGATGTTGTTAATTGTGTAGGCAAAATTTTGGTGAAAGGAAGTAAATTCCCAAGTGATCAAGAGAGCATCCAAGTTAGGGATAATTAAGACCTAAAGGTAGCAAGACCATCTAACTCTAATCTAAGTTATTATGAAAATTCTTTTGAATGATGCATGACTTGATTTGAAATTTATGATGATTAAAGTGTGGATGTGTGCATGTTCATGCTATGGCCATATGCATTTATTTGTTTCATGTTGCACTTTTATTATTCCACATTTATATGAAAAGTGGTCATGCATTTTATTAAGTATGTTAGATAGTTTTGCTATTGGGATTTTCAAAAATCTCATTCCCCCCACTAATCATTTTTAGGTGGAAGCTCATCAAAGGATAAGGACAAAGTGAATGATGCTTGAATCAAGATTTGTATATGTTTATAATTATGGTTTGAGGTTGTAAATTAAATGTTATTTTGGTAAGGATTGTGATGTAATATGTAACCTAAATTCATACATGTATGGATGATATGAAGTAGCTAATGTATGCTTTAAGAACCCCCAATTGCATGGTTGATCATGAATAAAAGAGGCCTAGAAGTTAGCATGTTAAATTATGAAGTTAGAAAATGGCAAGTTTGACTAATTGGTAAATGTGAAGTTGGTCAAACCCCCTACTTTGACCTGTCATGTAACAGAGCAAATGGACTCCAAATGAGCTAAAATTTTCCCTAAAAATATTTCATATTACAACTTATAATGGTAAAAATAGCTTTATTCTGGTAACTTTTTCTTTACTTACCTGGAGATCTTTTAATTCTCCTTTAATCTCCACATTTCACTTGCCCATATAGCAAAATATTTGTCCCCGAAATACCCCTGGAAATCCTCAAGTTTCAACAAGGTTACCTTTCCCCTGTCAAAACACTGAAAAATAGTCCACCGACGAGCAATTTAGCTTTAGGGCCTTAAAATTTCTAGAATTTCTACTGATACTTAAGGACTAGGGTCGGAGTAGACATCTTGAAGTTCCTCTTGACTCCCTCAAGGTTTTGTCAGGATCCTCTTCTGCATCCTCCTCAGAGTCTTCCTTTGGTTCCCCTTGAGGACCTTCCTTAGGATCCTCTTCAAGATCATCCTGCGTATCTTCTTGGGGGTCTTCCTCTATACCCTCTTCAAGGTTCTCTTCAAATGGTTCCTCACTACTACAAAATACATTTTTAATGCCCTTTTTTTGGTGGGCGTATATCTGGGGGTGTAGTAAGTTTGAGGTTTTAACGCCCTTAAAAGGAGGAAGGGCGCCATAGAAGACCCTACGGCGCCCTATATTATTTAGAAATGGCACACTAGATCACTACTTTTGGCGCCCTTTTTTTTAAGAAAGGGCGCCGTAGACCCCTTACGGCGCCCTTTTTTTCATAAAAAAGGGCGTCGTAGGTTTTTTTTTAAAAAAAAAAATCTGCCTAAATTTTGAAAATTCGTACTTTATCGTAAGATACTCCAAATTAGGTGGTTCAAATCTCATTTTAAAGCTCTTTCAATCCTCTATTAATGAAAAATAATAACCCATATTAGTCTTTGAATCATGGTCCAGTAACTCTTCTTCTTCAACATCAAACATCTCAAAAACGTCTTGAAATTGCCCACTCCGTTATAGGTGCTGTTGTTTCAGTTACAGCAATAAAAACACACTGAAATCGAAAGAGGAGGGGAAGAAGATGACATATGTAAGTAAGTTTAAACACTAAACATAAGAGATGAGTAACTACAAAATAAGAGAGTTTAAATACTAACTACAAAAGATAAGATAAATGAAAGAAAGAAAAAGAAGAAGATAACTTACAATGGGAAGAGGAGAGCCATCGGAGAAGTAGTTAAAACCAAACAGAAATCGTATATAAATAGAGTGAAATACGGATTTAAAATTTGGACGCCAATTTTCGCGCCCAAAATTTGAATGAAGGGCACCTTTTGACGCCCTTTATTAACAAATAAAGGGCGCCAAAGGCGCCCTTCAGTAATATGCAAGGGAGCCATAGGCGCCCTTCATTATTATAATGAAGGGCGCCATATGTGCCCTTCACGCACGTGAACGGCGCCTACGGCGCTCTTCACTATAAATGGAGGGCGTAAAAATGCCCTCCATTTTATATTAGACGCCCTATATTATAAATATAGGGTGTCTAAAATTTTTTTTGTCTAATTTAAATAAATAAAAAAAATTTAGGCACCTTTTTTTAATAAAAGGGCGCCTAAAGGTACCGCCTTCGTTATTACACCCTATTTTAAAAAAAAGGGCGCTGATATGAGGCGCCAAAGCTAGTTATTGTAGTAGTGCGGCGGTTGCGGTTATTGTGAGAGACTCTCAAGGGGCGCTTCTTGATGGTACCACAAGGGTTGTTCATGCCCTATCTATTAATATGGCTGAGTGCTTGGCTTTGTTGGAGGCAGTTAGGTATGTTGTGGATAATAATCTGCATAATGTTGTATTTGAGGCTGATAACCTTACACTAGTTAATTGGTTTAATGACTTCAATACACCTGTTGAGTGGAGGTGCGAAGTGATTCTTGAACATCTGTTGGAGTCAAGGAAGTTTATTAGGAATCATTCTTGTGTTTGGGTTCCTAGGGAAGCTAACGCGGTTGCCAATTGGGTGGCTAAGGCTTCGTTGAGAGGGTCTTGTCCCATTGACTGGGTTGTTCGACCTCCTCTTCAGTTGAGACGGTTGCTGGTTGTGGACTCTGCTGGTTTAATTTGGTTTTTGATCCGGGGTAGCCTTGGTCTTGGGAGCCCCTTTTGTTTTTTTTCTTTGTTCTGTTGGGGCGTTCTTTTGTTTTCTTTCGTTGGTTGTTTTGTGTCCTTTGTTTGTATCTTTGACTTCAGTTTAATGTTAGTTCCTTCTCTTGGGCAAAAAAAAATGAAGTATACATATGATTTGTTGGAAACTCTTCAAAAGTATCTTATTTCACTCAACTACTTTCTGAAAATTAATCAAATGGTTTTAAAAGATACCACGGGGTAAATTTGAACATTTTAAGGAAACTGAACTTTGGTAGTCATTTTAGCATTTGTTAAAAGAGCAAAAATCTCATTGTACACTTATCCACATCAAGAATCATTTGAAGGGAGAAAAGAGACCAAGAGAGAAATTATCTCAATAGTCATAACATCATGATCTTGATGTCTTATCATGTGTGATTTGTATTATATAAATAAATGAGAAGAAAAATTTCTGCAAATCTATATTGAGCAGTGCCAAATGTAATTTTTGGTAATTCTATATAAAAAATTTAGTGCAAATATGTTTTAAAAAGTTAATATACTTTCCTATGTCATCCAACGCAAATGATATATTTTATGAAGCATCATCGGCAAAGATATATGATGGATTAATTTTTATTGTTCAAATCATATGTTCATAGGTTAAACGACCAAACGAAACCTTTATACCCCCACCTTGTATATAACATGAAACTCGTTGTTTAAGATATCCAAAGATTAAATATTATCATTGCCGATTCTTGTCAATTTGTACGATTATTGGATGACAAAGGAAAGGAATTCTATTTCTCTACATATATATTTTATAAAATATATTATTTATTGACTATAGATTTTACAGAGCTCTCCATGAAAAGTAAACCATTTTCCTCATCATATAATGTTGTTTGGATTTATCTCAGTGGCACCTGAGAGAATTTATTTTGCAGAAGCTATGATCACATATATAATAATTGTTCATAAAAGAGTTACAAAATTGCTTAACAAAAAATTTCCCACCAGACCCTTAAACATGAAGCACAAAACAGATTAATACCTCTTTTCTATATTGAATATATATAACTGTAAATATAACTTGTTTTAACGCAAATTTGCAGCCAATATTCACTACCAAAAAGGCTGCATTAGTAGCAGTTATTTTATGTATTTATAGCGGTTATAACCGCTACAATCACATGTTGTAGCGTTAATCAAACTGCTGCAAAACCCACTGTGGCAAACGACACGGCGCACATAGATTAAACCGATACTAAATTTGTAGCGGTTATACAATAACCGCTACATATTCTCGACATAACGGAATGGGGAATGAACATTTTGTAGCGGCCCATAACCGCTACTAATCTAGCCAAAAGTGACAGTGGAACGTAACGTTTGCAACGGTTATAAAACTGCTACTAATTAAAATAATAATTCCCACCCAAAATTCATGGAATTTTCCCTATAAAAAGTTGCAGCGGTTACAAATTTTGTTTGCAGCGGTTATCAAAAGTGAAAAAAAAATTCCCTCCAAATTTTGTTTGCAGTGGTTTCATCAACCACTACTAATTTGAAATATTTGTTTGCGCCTTTTTTTGTAGCGGTTGTAAACCGCTACTAAAGGTAATTTAATGGAAAAAATAAAAAATGGAGACAAGTTTAAAAAATTATGAACAGTGAAACGCTACTAACTATTATGCAATTTTAAAAAAAAATAGTTGGCTAATTAAAAAAAGATTTGTAGTCAATAAATAAATTAAGCTAAAGAACTTGAAATAAAGAAAAATAAAAATAAAAGTTTTTTAAATATCATTTATATTATATTGAGTAAAAAAACTTGTGTAATCCAAAAATTATAAAAAAAGTAAAGATGAATAAAAAGGAATGATGAAATTAAACATTTTAAAAAATAAAACAATAAATTAAAAAGAATAATACAAAAGTCAGAATCAAACTAAAAAAGCTGAACAAGCAAAACAGTATAGAAGGAGAAAACAAAATATTTTTAATTAATTAAATAAATTAACAATTACACTACAAGAAAATAAATCCAGCAAAATACTAAACCAGGAGAAGACAAACAGAGACGGCATTCCAACATTACAGAGCCAAAGGTGAAAAACGTAGGGGAGGGGGAAGGGTATTTATAGGCTCTTCTGCGTGTATTAGCAGCTATTTACGTCATGTAATTTTGTAGCGTTTTGATTTAGCAGTAGTTTAGGTCACGCAATTTTGTAGCGTTAGCAGTGGCAACGGTTGTATCTACAGCGTTTTAGGTGACGGTTTTTTTGCAGCGGTTTATGTAAATTTACAGTGGTTTACAAACAGCTGCAAATACGTTCAACATTAAAAAAATAAAAAATTACGCACCTGATTTATTTATTCATCTTCATCGGCTCTAACAAGGGATAAAGCTTCATCTCCTTCGGGTAAGAAGTTTTGAAAATTAGTATGCTGGAATGGCTCCGCCTCATGTGTCAACTGTTCATCACTATCACCCATGTCATAAATATCTTTGGGCTTAAGATGAACAACCATACTCCCACTACCAGAAAAATCAACTTTAACGACGGAAAAATTAACTTTAGCGACGGAAAAAGCAGATTTAGAGATGGAAAAATCAGTCGCTATAACGATGGTCGCTAAATTTAGCGATGGAGTTAACGACGGATACTTTAGCGATGGAATTAGCGACGGAAGTTTTTCCTCGCTAATTAGTGACGGATTTAGCGAGGGAAATTTCCATCACTAAATTATTCCTTCGTTAATTAGGGACGGAAAATTCCATCGCTAAATTTGAAAATTCCGTAGCTAAATCGGTTATATTCCGTTGCTAAATTTAACAATTCCGTCGCTAAATTTGTTATATTCCATCGTTAAATTGGTTATATTCCGTCGCTAAATTTGACAATTCCGTCGCTAAATTCGTTATATTCCGTCGCTAAATTCGACAACTCCATCGCTAAATGGATTATATTCCATCACTAAATGGGTTATATTCCACCATTAAATTTGACAATTCCGTCGCTAAATGGACAATTATGCGGATTTAACAATTCCGTCTCTAAATGCCTCATTGATTTTAGATATGAATCACCTACGTATTTGCAAAAATGTTTTATAAACAAATCCTATTCAATCACACAATTGACCCAAAAATCAAATTTTAAATAGTAATATCAAGTATAGTGTTTAACATGGCATTTAGCACATCTCAAGAAAAAACATAGCATCAAGTATATCCTGTTTAAGAAACACTCAATATCTGAAGCCAAAACTTACCCTTCACATTTAGCACATCTATCTCCGGAAAAAAAAAACTAAAACCTAGATGTACTTTGCTAGAAGGATAGTCCTTATCAATTCATAGATCTTCAAGGGACCGCCACATTCCTGTTAGCCACTTAGTCAAGATCCCTTTGACCATTTAATGTGATTTTCCTTTCATGCTGTTCTCCTTCCTCTAAAACAAATAAAAACAAATAGTGAGCAAGTGTAGGTTACAGGTAAATCAGAAAATGGAGAGAATAAGCAGTAAAACAACCATGAAAAGTGAGTTTCTAAGATGCAATAAAAAAATCTGCACAACATTAAAAGTTTTTTTATTAAACAAAAATGTGAACGTTTTTCTCTAATCAGCAGCACATGGTAATATTTCCTTGCAGACAACAGATGTGATGTATGACCAAAATGGTACAAACTAAATCAGTTGTATATTCCAAAATAATAAAATGGCACAGACTAAATCAATATTTAGTCCACTAGAGTCCAAACATGAGAATATCAATATCTCCGAAAGTAAGAGCACAAAGGAACAGCAAATATTCAATAAAATCAAAGTCATCCACGACTCTTTGTAAATAGTTCATGAATTTAATTATTGGAAATGGAACACCACATCTCATCCAACCCAAGAGAATAGCCTGTGACACAGAAATTAAAATATCCATATCACACTAAATTTTCATCAAGTTCTTCATCTCTGATGATACTAGCAAGTTAAAACCAATGAAGACAATCAAAAGCAAATCATTTAAAAAAACATTAACCAAGAGCAGAAGGTAGTGCGCAAGCTGTATCATAAAAAGTTAAGAAATCATTCAACACAGATTATGACAACGGTTATTACATAACCCAAAGGGAAGAAGAAGAGAAAAAGTAAAAGATAACACCTATACCCTATTGCCTTAAATGCCAATGTCATGCCTTGTTTTACACTAAAAATGAGTAACAGAATGCATATATACTTTTCTCCTCCAAAGAAGGGAAGCTTAGAGGTTGCAATAGGTTTTGGCGGAGCATAATGAATTCCATAAGCAGCTCAGACTCTAGCTGTAAATTTTGGTGGTGCAAGATTTCAACGTTAACCAAGCATTGCCTTCATACATGTCTGAAAGTGTCATGTTCCTTTATTTCTTCAAATCTTTTGACATTTGACTCACATTTACTCTAATATTTTGAATACGCGACTCAAAATTAGTAGTATATTTGTCTTGGTCATCCTTAAATTTCTCTGATAAATTGATAAGCTACTCAAATCTTCTTTCTAAGTGGGATTCTAGGGTGTTTTCCTCAACATACGAATAATAGTAGTAAGATGGGGTAATTTCTTTTGAATAATACTCTAAATGTGGTTCCCAAGACTCTTGTTGCTCTAAATTCCAACTAGGATTAAAAGAATTATCAAAATAATGTTGCTTTCTAGTGAAATTCTTTCCTATGTAATTAGTGGTTGTGCTAAATGGGCAATGCTTATATAAATGACTCTCTCCACAATAAACACAAGAAAAGTAATTATATTGAGAAGAATCAATATTTTCGACTCAACTAGCATTTATTTCCATTTGTCTCATTCCATCCAAATGCATTTCTAATAAAGAAAAAATGTTTGACAATCTATTATCAATTGAGTCAATTAAATGTTGTGAATCATCCATTTTTTAAAAAAATTTATTGACAAAAATGAAAGGAAATTCAAATAAATTAAAAAATAAAACAAAAACATGTATAGAGCTCAAACTCAAACTACTAAAAGATTTCTAATTCTAATCACGAATTGCCTTGAATCCCTGGCAACGGCGCCAAAAACTTGATGCTACCAAAATTTATTTATGCACTGCAAGTGTACGGGTCGCGAAAATAGTATATGATAAATTAAGATCGATCCCACAGAGACTCAATCTAATAGGTAAATAGGCACTAGAAATCTAAATTTCATTTAAGTTGAGCAAACCAAATGCGAATAATGAAAATATAAATTTAAATGAAATAAGTTACTAATTCTAATGTGCTAGAAAATGATAATTGACACAAGCGACCTACAGTGGCTAATCCCTTCTTTAAGTTTTAAAGCATGCTTTTACCCAAATAAGTATATTTAAATTCTAACTTGTTAATTTATAGTATACATAGATGCAATGTCTTTCAATCATCTACAGCCCTCTCTCAAATAAAACTATTATTCCTAAATAACTTATTCAAAACGCATTAACTCGAATGATCACACTCTAATATGATTATATGAGTCCCGTAGCTGTATTCCTATCCTAAAGGTAAATTAGAATAAATTCTAATTTCACATTTCTCAGTTTAAAGGTCCAATTAAGATCCCCCTTCAGAGGCTAATCTAAATTCCCCACATTCATACTTAATGTTGATCAGGCACCAAGCAGAGACAATAAGATTTAAACTGAATTCATTTCCTCGGTCATTGGATTCATCAAGGCAAAATGACTCCAATAGAAAGAGTGATTCAATTTACTGATAAATTCCCTGACCAAATTATTGACAAAAATCAACTTCAAAGATTTCTTGGATTTTTAAATTATGTTGCTAATTTTATACCTCAACTCAGTAACTTTGTCAAATCCCTTCATCTTAGGCTAAAAACAATCCTCCTCCTTGGACCGATACCCACACTAACATTGTTAAATAAATCAAACAGCAGGTCAAGGAACTCCCTTGCCTTAGCCTTCCTAATCCAGCTACTTTCAAAATCATTGAAACTGATGCCTCAGACATTGGGTATGGAGGCATACTCAAACAAAGCATCGATGGCAAAGAAGAGATTATTTCTTTTGCCTCTAAACATTGGAATTCTTCCCAACAAAATTATTCCACAACCAAAAAGGAAATCTTGGCAATTGTTTTATCCATTTCCAAGTTCCAGTCTGATCTTCTGAATCAAAGGTTTTTAGTCCGCATTGATTGCAAATCTGTAAAAGATGTTTTACAAAAAGATGTCAAAAACCTTGCATCCAAACAAATTTTTGCAAGATGGCAAGCGATTTTAGGTATTTTTGATTTCGACATAGAATTTATCAAAGGTACTTCAAATTCTCTCCCTGATTTCCTAACAAGAGAGTTTTTACAGAGAAAATTGAGTGACCAAACCCCCTCCAAATGCCTCCCAGGAAGAAGAAGAATAAAGATGAAGAACAAGGAACCCTTAATTAGAGCCCAACCTCCGTTATGCTCAAAAGAAATCTAACAACTTCAAAGACAATTAACAGGGACTTTGTCCGAGCAAACAAGGTCATCTACCGAACAAGCAGGGTCTTCCACCCAATTTAATACCAAATATCTGAGTCATCCACTCAGAAAACCCAAACAACACCCTTATCCCAAAAAACCAACAAGAAAACTCTTCAATCTTATGTACAAAAGCTCCTGTCCCAAAACTGGAGCCAAACATTGGCCAAGAAAGATGAGAAAACTTTAGCTCTTCAAAAAATGATCAAACAAGAGTATGATTTGATCAACCAACAATATGCTTTCCAACTATCACAAACACCAGTCCCAACCTCTCAAAAATAAATGGTAGTTCAACCTTCCCAAGCAATTACCATTCAACTAGAAAGGAAACCAACCACACCTTACATCCAAAAACCTGGTACATCTCGATATATCTGTCAAGTTGAACCAGAATTTTATGAAAAAACGCCAAACCTAACAGCTTTAAAGATCTTCCCTTTGGGGTGGCACTTTAAGCCTGTTAATATTAAAAAAAGGGAATATTATGAGTTAATATTGATTCATTATGACTCTATTGCTCTTTCCAGAAACACAGATCCAAAAGATGAATCATTAGTAACTCATTCCACTCTCCAAATCAAAAGAGTCCTTACACTGTCCCAGTGGGGATCAGATTTAAACAAACATCATTTCTGGGACATAAACTTTGAACCCAATAGATATTCATACTGGAATTATCAAGAAGCTTGGTGGAATGTCTTCTAGGACTAAAACAGATATTTTAAACATTCTTGGTTTATTTATTTCAATAAATCAACCAAAATGGTTCTTGCATTGGGTGGGATTTCTTTGGAGTCATTTAGCAAGTCTTCCCCCCTGAAATTCATCAGGCCTTTGAGGTTTTCAAACAAAAGTTCAATTTTAATATAGAGCCTACCGTCCCAGCAGAGTTGCACTATTTTTCCAAACTATTAGTTGCTTGGAATTTTTCTTGGCAATACTGTTTTTCTCACCAAGATAGAGATGCAGCTGTCTTTCCAATGTTTCAGCGAATTCCTTTCGTTAGATAGTGGGAGAAATTCCAATTAAAATTCCTCAATCTAACAGCGGTGGAAAAATGGCTCAAAGCGAACCCAGAATACCTTTACTTCACAGAGGAAAGTATTTTCCTCAACCAAAGAGCCAGGATCCAGTGCAAACTTGCAGGAGTCCAGAGAAAACAGGAGTTTATACAACATCTTAGCTCAATTATCCAACTTCTAAATGGAGAGGTCTCTCCTCCGGGAGGAGCAAACCAAGACCCACCAACATCTAAATCTCCAGCATCAGACTCTGATGAAGATGAAGAGTTTCCTGTTGTTCGTCTTGAAGAAGATAGCTAGGATCATTGCAAAATCTTTACTGTTGTAGACACTCTGCACTATGCTCTTAAACAAATGCCTAAACATGCACCAAACACTGTACTGTTAGAAGAATATAAATATTGGCAGCAGCAAGAGAATAATGTCAGCAGAAACATAATAACATTAGCAGGATATTTCTCTTGTAACAGTGTAGGTCATCAACAAGTTCCCCGTAAACATGTACAGTGTCTTTCTAAAATTCTATATAAGTGGAAGCCCATGGATAGAAAGGGACAGAAGCTTAGAGAGCGTTTTAGAGATCACACTCCCTTCGTCCCCTCTTGTATCCCCTAGCCTCTTGTATCCCTTTGCCTCCGTTCTCTTTGTAAGTGCCCGTTCTATAAATACATTTCCCTTTTCCGTACTTACATTATGTTTTGCACATCTTCTTCTCTTTCTCTGAAGGTATGAGTTCTGTGCGGACTACCACTCGTTCTTAGTTCCTTTTCTTTTCCCCGAGTTCAGTACGGACTACCACTCGTTCTCAGCACCTTTCCCCTTTCCCCATATTTACATCATGCTTTGCATGTCTTTTTTTTCCTTCCTTTGAAGGTCTGAGTTCAGTGGGGACTACTGCTCGCTCTCAGTTCCTTTTCTTTTTTCGTTCTTTTACATATTTAATTCTGTTTTAAGCCGTCCGTCGGCTCTCTACTTCCAGTCGTTCTCTCCTTTTTGTTTATTTAGACACTTCCGGGGACACTCCCAACCCTTGGTATCAGAATCGACTAAAACCAAATTTGGTTACACTAGCCGTATTAGAGGTGTCGGAAAATTAAAATTTTGTAATTTATTAAATATAAGTTTTAATATATTATAAGATTTATTAAAATTTATTTAATAAATTACAAAATTTTAATAGATTTTAAAATTTTTATAATATATTAACAATTAGATTTAATATATTAAACACACTGGTTTGTTTCCTATTTTACAAAGGAAACTATGTAACCTCATTCGATTGATCAATTTGTTGAGTTTTATTGTTGAAAATCATCTAATATCATTTGAATAAAACTTTTTGCATTAGGATGAAGTTTTCATTTTCAACACATCCTAATGAAGTTCGAAGATGAGTATTAAAAGTTGCAAGTTACATTCTCAACACATCTGAATTAGACCTCATGTTGAGTATTAAAATTAATATGTGCCATTCGAGTGAACAATAATTGCATTTGAATTAGGAGACTTTGTATAAAATTCTAACTACATGTAAGAAACAATTTTGAGGCCTTCATTCGAATGATACATAGACCTCATTCAAATAACCAAGTGTAAATTTGCAATCCTCGTCTCCTGATCGCATTTGGATACGCTGAAGATGAGGCATTCATTCGAATAAACATGGACCCCATTCAAATGAATAAGCGGAAATTTGTGAATGAAATAAATCTTCATCTCTAGAGCCCTGTGTTCATTCGAAAGAAGGTTTCATCTTCAGCGTAAGATACAGATTTGTACTAGCCCATTCGAATGAGCCACATGTTCATTCGAATGAAAGCTTATTAAAATTAATTAATTCTAATTTCATAATTTATTAAAAATAATTACAAAATTTTAATAATTAAAATAATTATTATTTCATAATGATTAAAAAATAATAATATATTCATTATTATTAAAATAATGATTATGAATTGAAAAGAATAATTTATTCAGTAATTTATTAAAATTTTGTAATTTATAATAATAATATTTATTTTTTAAAATATATTGAACCATATAAATTTAAAAAATATACTTTTTAGACTGCACATGAATTTGTGCGGTCTAAAAAGATACCTCATTTGAATGCTCTTATCTTGATTGTATGCTTTTATTTACAAAAAGTAAATATATTTTAATTTTTTTTAGAAAAATACCTTTTATACTGTAAGGGGATCCATGCAGTTTAAAAGGTATACTTTTTAGACCGCATGGGTTCCCATGCATTCTAAAAAGTATAGTTTTTTTAAAAAAATTATATGATTTTATATATTTTAAAAAATAATTTTTATATAAATTTTATATATTTATATCATTAAATAAATTTTAATAAATCTTATAATATATTAAAAATTAGATTTAGTAAATTACAAAATTTTAATAGATTTAATAATTACAAAATTTTAATGAGTAAGTGGAAATTTATTAAAGATGAGCCTTTCATTCAAATAAATATAGACCTCATTTGAATTAGCAAGTGGAAAATAAACGTCTGTTAAAGATCCATTGCTTCAGTTAAAATATGCTATGTTTTATAAACTTCCGAGGCGAATCTGATTCCAAAAAAACTTTCGAATATTCAGTGGTCCAAGGTGGATACGTCCGGGGGTAAAAATGGTCCTTTACCCATAAAAAACAAACACATGCACATACAAAGGCATTTTAATTTTTCTTAAAAAAGACCTATTTTTATGTTGGTGCTAAAAAATTTAAAATACCTCTTTTAGAAAGAGTTGGAAAAAAAATCCCCAACTGACAAATTGATTAGAGAATAGGACCTGCATAATGTGAAAGATCGGTGGTATTTGCATAATATGGAAGGTTAGTTACATTTAAATTTTTGGGAAATTTTATGTAACTAAGTTCCCATACAACTGACTTTTCATGTTATGTAAATGTACCTGATTTTGTGAGAGCTGCAAGTGAAAGTGTTAGAGCTTGATGACATTGATAATGGTGAGAAATCTTCATTAAATGTACCGTCATCTTCAACATAGATGAATTATGTTCGTGGCAAAATGATAAATCAAATTGTACAGACTTTACGATCCAATTAATTATATAATATTATTATTTGGATAGTTTTACTTTTCAAAATCATGTAATATAAATATATTTTCATTTATTCCATTTTTTTATCATTTTATTATTACCTAATTTGATCACAATATATAAAATAACTATATGTATTAATGATCTTCATGCCCTTTTAAATAATTTTTCTTTAAAAATCACTTCTCTAACATTTATCTAAACATAAATGCATTCTCAATTCAACCGTTTTTCCAAACATGCATGCATTCTTATCAATAATTTATCCAAATATAAACACATTCTGCCAAAATGCATTCTGCTAAAAAATTTTTCCAAATTGCGTTCTAACCAACAATTGTTCTCTCATCAGTTTTCCAAATAGACACATTATACTATGTTTATGATAGGTGCACGTGTAGGAAAATATGATTGGCACACTTGTAGGTGAAAAAAAAAACCTTTACCCTTTACGCTACAAAAAAGGATGCATTAGTAGCGGTTATTTTATGTATTTGCAGTGGTTATAACCGCTACAAGAACATGTTGTAGCGGTTAGATGAATCGCTGCAAAATCCACCATAGCAAATGATTTAGTAGCAGTTTAAAAGAACCGCGGCGCACATAGATTAAACCGATACTAAATTTGTCACGGTTATACTATAACCGCTATAAATTCTCGACATAACAAAAGGAGTGATGAACATGTTGTAGCGGCCCATAACCGCTATTAATTAAAATAGTAATTCCCGCCAAAAAATATGAAAATTTTCCCTCTAAACATTTGCAGCGGTTACATAACCCCTACTACATAAAATAGTAATTCCCCCTCTTTTTTCAAGAGTAAAAAATTCCCTCCAAATTTTTTGCAGCGGTTTTATCAACCGCTACTAATTTAGTTTGTGCCTTTTTTGTAACAGTTGTAAACCGCTACTAAATGTCATTTAATGGGAAAAAATAAAAAAAGTAGACGGGTTTAAAAATTTGTAAACAATTATTGCGATTATAGAACCGCTACTAAATATTATGAAATTATAAAAAAATTGGCTAATTAAAAAAAGTTTTTTATCAAAAATAAAAAATTAATAAAGAAATAAAAAGTAAACATGCAAAAAATATTTAATTAAAACAACAAAACAAAAATAATTTTTTTAATATTGCTTACATTATATTGAGTAAAAAAACTTGTACCAAAAAATTATAAATAAGTAAACAGAAATAAAAAATGACAAATTAAACATTTATAAAAAATAAAACAACAAATTAAAATGAATAAAACAATAAAGCCAGAATTAAACGAAAAAAACTAAACAAGCAAAACAATATAGCAGTATAAAACAATACTTAAAGTTATTAATTAAATAAAAACACAGTCACACTAAAAAAATAAACTAAGCAAGATACTAAACCAGGAGAATACAAACATATGGCATGCCAACACCACAAAGAGCTAGAGGCAAAAACGTATGGGGAGGGGGAAAGGTATTTACAGGCTCTTCTAGGTGTATTAGCAGCAGTTTTGGTCAAGTAATTTTGCAACGGTTTAGGTCACACAATTTCGCAGCGGCTACAATGGCACCGGTTATATTTGCAGCATTTTAGGTGATGGTTTTTGCAACGGTTTGTGAAACAATGCAAATAAGTTGAACATTAAAAAAATAAAAAATTGCACACATGATTTATTTATTCATCTTCATCAGCTCTAACACGGGGTAAATCTTCATCACCTTCAGGTAAGAAGTTTTGAAAATTAGCATACTGGAATGGCTTCGCCTTATGTGTTAACTATTCATCACTATCACCCATATCATGAACATCTCTAGGCTTAAGATGAACAACCACACTCCAATTTTTATGTTTCTGATCTTCAACATAATAAACTTGATGTGCCTCTAATACTAGAATATATGGCTTATCATCTGGAGAGTTACGTGTGTGAATGAGCCTTGAGAAATACACAGATGTGATGCCCAACTCATCTGTGGTTATTCCACGAGCAGTTGTGATATTTGCCCAGGAACACTTGAATAGCGTGACGGTGAATTGACCCTAGTAATTCAATTCGTTGATGTCAACTAGTTTTCCATAGTAGGGGACACCTCTAAAACGCATGTCAGGGGAGATTCATCTGATAATGATCTCCTCAGTCTCCTGTATCAGGGGAGATCTATCTGTGTGTCTGTGGGTGGTCACAAACATCTCCCCGTAGGTCACCCTCCGGCCCTCCCTCCATGCTGTCTCATCCAGCTCTGAGTATGCGACGGAGAACGACTTCAATCTTGCCGTATGGTGGATCGTTTGTCAGGACCGGCTTCACATAGCCCTCCTCGACAAGGCCTACTGCTCCGGCGACCTCTTGAATCGGATAAATCTGGCCCAGTCCACCGTATCAACCGTGTCTAGGACGTCCACATCTAGCTCCTGGATCGTCCTCGTCCCGTCCCCCTCCTTTTGGTAGTACAAGCGACTCCACCTGTTCTTCTACCCTTCCCCCATCTTCAAGATGGCGAATTCCCTGTTCGCATCTCGAACAACAAATTTGCCCTGCAACAGATTTTAAAATTAAAGTTAGTAAACTATTTATTAATTAGAAGTAATGACAATATTTTAAATAATTTAAATTTTACCTTCACTTTCTCCCATACAACGCTTTTTCAGGCTCTGTTGGATCCTCTTCCAAGTCTCAGTGCTGATGTCAAACTACAGGAAGTTCTCGCCCTGCTCAATCAGGTAGCAGTTGAAGAACTGACAGCCCTTCCCCCGCAGTTGCCGGGTGATGTTGTCCCACTGCACGACGACCCTCTGCCCACTATGGGGTTGGTGTACATCCCTCAGTGTGAGCTTCTTCGTAATGATCGCCCCTATCAGATCTAACAATTGAATTCATACAATTATTTAATAAAAATAATTATTTATTAATAAATAAAGTAAATAAAATAATTATTTATTAATAAACAAATTAAATAAATAATTTAAATTAATAAACAAATTAAATAAGCCATTTTAATTAAATAATGTATTAATTGTTTATTTACCCTGAACGTTGACCACAAACCCAGTGGATCGACTAGCAGAAGGGCGCCGAAATCCTTGCTTCCTCTCGATGTCTTGTTCTCAAACATCTCAGCCTCTTGGACTGAGATGTTGATATCACCGACTTCGAAGTCGTCAATGCTCAACATAACGTCGCCGGCCTCCTCCTGACTATCTCCACCCTCTGGGAACAAAGGCTCCTTCCCATGCCTCTGACTGGGCTCCTGATCAGCCATCTGAAAAAAATTAATTTAAAAAATTAATTAAAATAAAATAAATAAAATTTTAAAAATAAATCTAAATATCTAAAACAAATATAAATAAAAATAAATACATAAAAAAATTTAAAACTAACTTTACAAAAACTGAATATCTAAAAAAACTTGTGCAAAAATCAAAATAGTGCACTCTTATGTGACTTTCGTTTGGAAGAAGCTAAAGTGATGAAGTGAGGGGAGGGGGTTTATATAGGTATTGATTTAGCAATAGTTTTAGACAAACCGCTGCAAATTAGTAGCGGTTTTGCAAAAACTGCTACCATAACCACTGCAAAATTAGCGCGCCTCCTGGGAAATGGCGCTATTTAGTAGCGGTTTGTCTGAACCGCTACTAGCTAAGGACTCTTCGTTGTTGCAGCGGTTATTTTTGAAAAAAAACCGCTACAAATTGTGATTCAAATCAGTAGTAGTTTCAAAAACAGCTACAAATGTCGTTACCACGGATGACCTTTCATTTCTACAGCAATTAGCCTTTATTAAAACCGCTGCAGAGGTGCAAAATAACCGCAACAAATGTTTGTTTCATTTTTGTAGTGGTTTAAAACTGTTAGTAAATTCATTCCTAGATTTTCATCGCAAATTAGTAGCGCTTTAACCTAAAACCGCTAAAAAAATGCATGATTTAGTAGCAGTTTTTTTAAATGCTACTAATTTACCGCTGCTAAATACTATTTTTTTTGGGTAGTGTTAGTATTAGATAATGGATGAGTAATTATGGTGAAAAATGATTAAAATTCTTATAATAACAAATATAAATGATGTCACCCATAAATAACCAATGGAAATGAAAATACTTTGAAAAAAAGAAAACTTATTAATGATGTGCTTAAAAAATGTTAATGGTATAAATAAATGAGGTGGACCAACTGTTTTTAAACAAAGATGTCACATGTAATGATTACAAAGACCGATCACTATTGAGACACAAGTTTTAGTTATATATATGTTAGAAAAATTTGTAATCAGGTCCCAAAAAAAGAATTAAGGAATAAAATGTCCTAAAGATTAGTAAAATTATCATTATATCCCAGCATTAGCTGGTTCAGTTATTATTGATGACTTGTGTGATTGTTAATGACAAACGAACCAGCTACTGCTGGGACCTGATAGTAATTTTACCAATTTTTGAAACCCTTTATTTATTAATTCTTTTATGTAAGAAATAAAGGCAAATTTCCATACATTTTATATTTGATTTGATTGATGATTTGATGATAATTTGGTAGTATTCTGGTGACCTTTTCATTTATCTTCTGCTCACGGATTCCCAGTATGGGTGTCTGTGTCTTTTTCTTTTTGTTTCTTTTTCAAGTTCTCGACCAAACCTTTTCTTTTCACCGACAATCAACTAAACCTGAGGATATATTTTATATGATAAACTTGTGATAATGTATTTAGACCCTCTAGCACATCAAAAACCCATTAACGAGCAAGGGAGGAAAAGAACTAGACTGATACAATAACGGTGAAGATGTCTTTTAGCTTTGTCTTTCACATTTTCTATGTGTCCATAATACTTCTCCAGCCCCAGCATTGCAGGGCAGCTTCTCTTTCACGACTGCAGAACATCTCTCCTACCAACAACACCGCCTCCGCATGTGGCTCCGACTACCGCTGCCTCATCTCCGATGTGGCCGATCTGGACTCATTCAATTCGGATCCCCTATTCATGAGCATATTGGCAAATTCAATCCCAATTAACATAGTCACCCTTACCCCTCAACCTTCAGTTGGCTGTCCAACACAGAGCGGATGCTATACAAGCTGCCTTGGCGATAGGAAAATCAAAGCTCCAGGAACTCCGTCTTGTAGGGATCAGTACCAACGAGATTGCTTTAAGTAGTAGTAAAATGCTTCATGTGCAGATTTTATTAAGCCTTCTTGCTTCAATTAATCTGTGATTTAGTTCTACACACACACACACACATATGTATGATTGTATGTGCACTTCTATTTAATTTTAGATTCTAGGACTAGTCATTATTTGATGTTAAGTGACGTTTGGTTTAATCTGCGCCTTCTCTAAGTTGATTAATTACTCATGTTAATTAAACATACATTCTTCTTGATATCAGTCTCTGAGTTTAATTACCTGCTGAAATATATTTATACATAATTAGCCTAAGGCGCCCACTAATTCTATATAGGGCGCCGTATGTTTTTTTTTAAAAAAATTCTGTTCTATTTTGTTAGCCCCACCTGATTCAACTTACAATTAAATTTTATATACCAGATCAATTCCGGACATAATAAACACCTAGCAGGGTTAGACGTGTATATGTACCTAAGTCAAGTCCTTGTTATGGCATCGAAACACAGAAGTCATTGTCATTAACTGTGTGGCAGAGTAACACAATTCATGTATCTAATTCACCCTATACAAGTTGACATGAAGAGTTGAAACTATATATATTCACCTTGAAGTAATAAGTATTATCTACAAATTAAGAAGGCGTTTGGCCAAGAAATCTCGTATCAAATCAATGTCATCAGCCTTGTAGGCATTGTCATTATCAAAAACCTACAAATTGAAAAACAATTATTAACACAATGCTAATTTATCAAACTAAACAATTAACTCATCAATATTTGATAGATTACATATTACCTCTTCCAAATCTCTAGTCAATCCGCTCTGAATGATACTATACATGTAACTGATGACATAATACCCGCACTCAGTATTACCTGATTGTC